>VYZX01031241.1:94062-154538 GCA_013401335.1 Brachypteracias leptosomus | reverse complement strand
TAAAATCAAAGTTCCTGTAGATGACATTCAGGAAAACCTGATCAGCAGGGAATTTCCTGCTGTCTGAATTTGTGGAGACAAGTTACGGCACCGGGATGTTAGCCACGGGCTCCATTTGAGGGGAGCTACTTGTGATGCGGTGACCTAATAGGGCATTCCTGGCTGTGTGAGACAGATTAGGAGACTGGATTGCTGAATTCCTGGAAGGTGGTGGAATAACTATAGATAGTGAAACTGCCCTTTCCAGAAACTCATAGATGCTATCAGAGGTGCAAAGCCACATTAATTTCCGAGTTTTGTGAAAGGTAATAAAGCCATTTTTAGAGCAAATGTAGCAGTTTCTATGGGGGGATAATGTGATATGGGATTGCTGAATCTTGTTAAATTTTCTCAATTGACACAGTTTTTGTAGGCTTTTAAACTGCCTGCTGGCAGACAAATTTTGTTTAATTTTTGTCCTTTAAAAAGTGGTTATTGTTATTTCATTCCATCAAAAATCAAAGGCTGTTGTCTGCCAAGATTGTCTCTTTGTGGTCCTTATAAATGGAGTCATCTTATTGAGAAGAAATCCAGGCCTGTTTCTTGCTTCATGACATGGGCATAAGGCTTTGATTGGGGCAAAAAAATAATCAGGAAGTGTATTGCTAGATGGTGGTTGTTGAACAAGGAGGCTGAGGGAATGTATGGAAAGGAGAGAGAAGGTGGGAAGTAAATACCAGGGAGGAATGAAGATTGAGAGAAAAGGGTGCAAAAAGAAGCCCCGCTGAATAAAGGGACTGGGAAGCTGTAGCACAGACAATTTGTGTAAACTGGGCACTGGGAGAAACAAGAAAGCAGTGGAAAGATGTGAAGATGGGGTGTTAAGGCAGTGGTTCTGTCAGGGTGGTCAGTTCCTTTGGAGTCAGGCTTATCTTCAAGTCCGTCCTGTCATAAAGGACTGAAGGAACTTATTTAGGATGACATCCTCAGTTAAGTCAATTCCTGCAGTTGGCCCTGGAGCATGGAAGAGTCCAAGGGAAAGGACAGACTTACACTGGTTGTCATTCCTTTTACTGGGTTGTCACTTGGAATGCACAGTGAAGCAAGGGCCTGAAGAAGGTTGCAGCTCATTATGGATTCTTTCTGAGCAGGCCACACAGTCCCAGTGATACAGGACAAGTAGGTAAAAACAATGATAAAAGAATGTCTGCTAATAACTGATTACTAGGTTCTCCTTCTCCATCTCCTACCTGCAGTGAGACCTGTTCACTATAAATACATGGGAGAACCTGCATTCTAGTGTTACCCCACATCCTCAGCTCATCCTGGTCAATAATCAGTACAGAAAGTTAAAAAACTTGTAAAAATACCATTTCATTTCATTTTTCTCCAAATAGGTCTAGCCTTTTCATAAGTAAAAATTGAAATCGTGTGTGTATATAGGCTTCTGGAGAAGCTTTACAGGGCAGTCATCTTTTACCCATAAGTCTGTGTTGCTTGCCCTCTGATGTATGACTTTGTTCTAATTCTGGAATAAAATTGATACGGTTGTCATCATGACCCAGGCTTTCAGAAAGAACCTGAAAAATCAGTCTTGCTCAGGAGCCATCCTGTATTAGACATTGGAATTCAGTAACAGGTACTGGTTTTCTTTTGAGATCTTTCAAGCATGCACTATCAAGGAAGAGGTTCACAGGTAGATTAGCAGAAAACCTCGACTTGTGCATAAAGTAGGGAGCGTAGTAGACTGAGGTCTTTTGGATAGCAAATAACAGCAGAGTTTAAAAAGGAGAAGCATTAAGCTTCTCTATTATATTCTTCATGAAGTTACAGCCCACATTATGCACTAAAAATTTAGATGTTTTCTCTGTCATTGTCAACCAATAAAATTACTTTAAAACCAAAAAAAGATAAAGCTCTGATTTTGTGATCTAACACTTCAGTAATTTACTATCATAAAATAGCTTTAAGTATGAATGTTTTTTCTTATGCCAAGCTGGACGCTAAAGATGTTTTGTCTAAAACATGAGATAATGGAAAGTGTATTGTGGCATGTGAATTACTTTAGCCTCTTGGTGGTAAATGTTTGCTTAACCAGAAAAGAATGTGTTGAGGTCTTTGCCAAAGGAAAGGTATTGCCATACTTTGCATTTAGAGTACTGTAAATAAAGCAGTAAATATGTTTTTGTTCATGTGTGTTAATCCACAAGTTATAAGTGCATTCATTCAATGAGAAATGTAATATACTGTTATCCCTTTTGAAAAGTTTCAATAAGAAGAGGTCATAATCACTTTGAGTTGAGAGAAACATGAAACCAAATATTTTCATGATGATTGAAGTTGAATATGAGAGAAAAATAGTTTTTGCTCAAACTAAGTTTCCCTTAAATCCCAAGAACTCAAATCCTGTTTTACCTTCAGTAGCATTCTTGTGTGCTGACTCCTCTGATGTACTGTTTTTAATCACATACTACTGTAAAACATAGGGTATATAATTGCCTTCACCCAGCCAGTGTTGTTCTAGGCTAAAGAAAATCCAACTGCAGAATACATTAATGATCAAAGGAGGTGAGGCAGCTATGGGAAATAGTCCACTTATTGCCTACAGTATATTTTAGTTTTGAGCTTCATTTACCTTTAACTGATACAATAGCTTAATAGTAATTTAATAATACTGATTACAGAAAGAATTGCATAACTCAGATTGCAGTGTAATAACATCAGAGCATCTGTTGGATGCCACAGTTATAACAAGTAAGCGCAACAGGGTTTCTCTGTCAGAGGGTTCTGAAATATCCATTTCTTTCCCTAGAACCCTATGTCCAGGTTCCCAGTTAGGGAGTTGAGAGAGAGTATTACAGTTCTAGGAAATAATTGTGGATAAGATGCTCATTTTACTTTTTATTACGGTGGCATCATTTGTTATGTACCTGGCTTCACCCTCCAGAGTGAAGAGGAGCCCTTTCTGCTGGGAAAGGACTGTGCCTCTTGTAGCACTTGTGTGGGGATTTCTACAGGGAGTTTCTTGCAGATGGTGCTGTCAGCAGAGATTTGCTTAGGCATAAACAGGGATGTTGTATCATCTTCAAGCAATTATTGCCCCAATGTTCTGAGTATCAGAGCTTTCCCTTCTACAAAGACAGAGCTCTAAGTGCTTCCAATATACCTTGGCTTTAGTAGTTGTTCAGATATGGTTTTTGTTTCATCTTCCCAGTACTTCATTGGTAATTCATAAGCAAACATGATAAATAAGGTACACTACTAACCATGTAAATTAAACTTGTAGTGTTAAAGCCCATAAAGAAAACACTAAGTCTTATTTTTCATTTAGAATCTGATTTTGAGAAATATATCCATTTTGCTAACCCCATGTCCGCATCTGATTTTGGTAAAGATATTTATTCATTAATAACGCATAAAACATTTCAACCCTTAGAGAAATATGACTTTGATTTTCTGATGTATTTGGGTGATAAGATTGGATAGTTCTTCTGAACATGATATCATCTGAAAATCCTGTGAATTGCCAGGAAGCCCCGCTCCCCCTCCCGCCCCCAAAAGGCTACATTTTGTCCTTGGTAGCATTAAAATCCAAAATAAACTTCCCTATTGTTTTTAAGGTATAATGAACTGAATGCCAGCAGAAGCCTCCTAGACAATTTGAAAGGCAAAGTGATAATTGAGTATCCAACACTATTTGTGGTCTTGAAAACATTGAAGAATGACATGGTGATTCTTGGTCAAGGTAAGCATGTATCTATTTCCTGTTACACTACACTTAGATATTTTAGTTAAATAAACAATAATTAAGGATACACACCTATCAATAATATCAGGAATGTGCAATATATCTTGTATTTCCCTCTGAATCTAAAAGATTGCTATAAAAAAGCTGTTATGAGTGCTCTGTCTTAAAACTGCTGCCTGATGGCTCACATCCATAAGCAGTGTTGTATGTGTTTTTCCTAACTTTGTTTACTGGTGCTCTACATTTTTTTTTTTATTTTTAATTTTTTTTAATGTTTTAATCCACTAAGGTAAAACAACTCTTCAGACCTATGCTAAAGTTTCTATGTAACGAACTTTGATGGAGTTGGTTATTTCTAAAAAGTCATATGATCTGGGAAAGAAGAGTTTTAAGTAAGCCTGCTAATCATGAAAAGGAATCATGCTTCATTTTTTCCCAGCATAACTCCTAACATTGGACAAGTAGTTCTGAATTACAAGATAGTTATTAGAAATCATAATGGCAAAGTAGGATTTTGGGTGGGTTATCTTTCAAAAAGCACTTAGTTGAGAGAAGACTTTTATCTTGGAGACAACTTAGAGGGGAATCAAGGTCTAGCAGGAATTTGTATTTTAGTTTTGAAGTTAATTACCATCTTTCTCCCCAGTATAAAGGCTTCATGTCCCAGCTTCACTTTCTGCAGCTGCTGGTAGAAAAAATCATTTCCCTTGTCTCTTTATCCCCCAGCAAGTCACCTTAGTTACCCAATTCCCTACTTCAGTGATGGGCCAGTCTGTAATTTTGACAGATTTCTGAGGAAAAGCTTTGAAATATGTTTGTAGTGGTTATTTCCATGTGGCAACTCAATCATAACTCGATATGTGTATAATTTGATGGAACAAATATGAGACTGAGAATATTGTACCAGTGATAGCAAATTTCCATGGATCTTGGCTGTTCTGACTAGATGACACTAAGTGATCCATTGGAGTTGTCTGTTCTCAAAGAAATGGCATGCGGACATTTCTTGTGCTGTGTACTGCAAGAGAGTGGGACACCATGCCAAGAGATGAGGTAGGAGTCTTGTCTGAGCAACTAGGTCCACTGATACTCACCCTAGGAATGCATGTACATACACTGGAGTACAAAGAAACTAGATACTTTCAGTTTATCCATTATTTTTTTTATCTAGGTACCTCACTTTTCAGTGGTCATCTCTAGCCCTGTGATTTAGATGTCAGGAGGGATTACAATTGATTGAATCATAAACTTAATCTGAATAGAGTGGTTGTCATTGTCTTCTGAGCTGGGAGGGGAGTTGTTCTTTTAAGGGTATAAACTCTAGTAGTGTTGATTGATCAACTAGATTTTGAGGTTGTGCTGCCACAGCAACAAGCTGATTCTGTAAAAGGCAAAGTAGAAGGGCAAAGGGAAGAGACAGTAAGAGCTGGGGATGTGCTGACAGCTCTGTTGCAGGGCGCTGCAAGTGTATGGCTTCAAGGCAGCGACCTTCCTCTGCTGCAGGGATCTTTTTTTTTTTAACTATTTCTATGGATTGCATAAAAACCAAGTGCATAGCTCCCTGTTGAGGTGTGTTGGGTACAACACAGCAAAAGATTATAGATAGTGGTAAAAAAACCCCCACAATGTTCACAACTTCTGTCATCATTTATTTTTGTAGATTGTTTTAGTTAACATATTAACACTTCAGCCTTGAGTTTGCTTTGGACCCTGTGTTCTTGGAGCTTTTTCTATTAAGAGCAGAAGGCTGCCACAGTAACCCCGGATTCTTTCAGGAAGGATGTGTTCAGAACATTAATATAAAAGTAGGAGGGCTTTTTTGTTGCTGTTACTCAACTTGAAGACAAAATATCACTTTTCTTGGAGTGTGATACTGTCATGTACTCTTCTGTTGTATGCCATCTTTATGGGATTATGAAGAAAAAACAGTATTTGGTTTGCTCTACCGGTTGCATTCACAGATAATTGCTAGGAGTGGAAATCTTCGGTTCGCCTCCACAGTGAAGTCCATTGTAATCAGAGAGGTTCTTTAGCCCAGTCCCAAAGAGTGACCTTTCTGCTGCAGCATCTTGTGTGTTATTTGCAGTCCAGTGTCTTCAACACGTCTGGCTTTTTCCATCACTTGCATACTCCTGCTGAGCCATCCATCCTGCTCTGGCTTATCCCATCTCTGCCAATACTGCCTCTCCTTTCTGCCTTCCTTCTCCATGTGCAGCCGGGAGGGACATTTGTCTGGGAGGGACACTTGTCCAGGAGGGACACTTGTCTGGCTGACCCCCCTGGCATGCCACCAAACAGCTGGGGCATTGAGGAGCGGCTGTTGGGCAGGGCTCTGCCGGGGCATGGGGCTGCAGATACCACAGCCCTCCAGGGGCTGTTTGCAGAGGGCCCAGGCTAGAGCAGAAAACAAAGTCTTGTGGGAATTTTACTGCTGAAATAATGTTTCTTTACTGAGCGATCTCAGATCTGCCCCCTTTCCCAGGAAGAACAGAGGCAAGTTTTCATAGCCATAGCAGCAGGCATGTGCTGGGGAAAGATCACCCTTCCCCCGCAATTCAAGTTACTACCCTCAAAGACTGGGGGGAGCTAGAGCTGAGCACCTTTGAAGAGGGACTGCTAGAATTTAATAAGGACAAAGTCTGTTTCTCCTGTCCTTGTTCTCAGAAATGGCTGAAGTATTTTGGCTGAGATATAAAAAAAAAAGAAAATAAGGATTGAGGAAGGAAACTGGCACTGAAAAATTTAAACCAAGAGTTTAAATTTTACATTACAAGTAAACTGGAAACAGTTTTGTAGTGGGAAAGACTGGGCAGTCTTAATTTATAGGGAATGCTGTCAACGTCATAAAAATATGTACTTTTTGAATGAAGACAATCTCAAATTCCTGTTAAATAAAACTCACTGTAACAGGCTAAAATTTGTTTGTTGAGCTTTACTGTGAGTCAGAAGATTGCCACATTCTTTTATGTGATATTTTGATGCTTGACTTGCTTATAGCAAAAACTACAGGTGCTCTGATTTCAGCATACAAGGTCAGTCATGGCTGAAGATAGCAGGGGATTATAGGAGCTTTCACAGGACTTAGGGACAAAAACCATCCTCATTTTGTGCATTACTCAGTACATATCTGGCATATAAATGTTAATTGATTATACACTAGATTTAATGTAGACAAAATGTGACCTCCGATGTTTCTGGGTGAAATGCTTCTATTTTCTTGAACAAATTCCACTGAAACTGTACAGGTGCACACTGTGTCCTATGTATTATCTGTGTTTGCCAGCTGTAGAACTTATTTTGGCAAGACAGTAACCATCAGTTCCCTTTTGGTAATGTTTCCTTAATGAAGCATCTAACACTAAGTGTTCAAAAACTACTTTAAATTCATAGTCAGATCAAATACTGAAAATAACAATGAGAGCAGAATGTGAAACACGGGCTGACTTTGCTGTAGTTTATTTTTGTGCTGCTTGATTGCCACTGACCAATGGCATTTGGTGACCTCACCACAAGGTTACTGAGGTCAGTGCTTGTTAAAGAAGGAGTCTCAGGGCGTGAGGCTGAAGACCAGTTTGGGAAATGAGTGCTTCTCAATATGATCTCAGCAGAGCACCAGCTGTGCCCTAAAGCACAGGTTATTGTGCAGCTTTAAACTCATCAGCCTTAGCTCATGGATTCACTCAGCTTAACACCATACACCCATCTTTGGGATGCTGGAACACGTGCAAGGAGCACATGGGTGCAACATCTTAATTTTCCGTTTCTGTTTAGAATTTCTCGGTAGTTCCCCATCTTAACTAAAATGTTAATAAAAGTGTAAAAGATCTGTGATTCATTACAGTTGCTATATATGTATGTAGCAACCCAGAAAACAACATTTAAAACAAATAAGCCAAGAGAACAAATTGAAATTTTCAGTGGATGAAGAGTTTTGTGTGGGATAAATACTCTGCTTACCTACTTGACTGAAGGACCCAGGTTTAAAAACTGAAAGAAGTTCTCAGCATTGTCTTGCTTTCTCCTTCAACAACAAGGTTATACCCAGGGCTTTATCCCTTGTTATGAGACTGGTTATGTCTTAGGAAGTAGCTGCCCCCAAGGACAGTGTGATTAAAAGAAGATATGAAACTACTTCTGTTTGAGGAGCAAACAACATTGCTGAAACTAATTGCCTCTTTGGTTTATGTTTGTGTCCTACACCCTCAGATCCCAGTGGACCTGCAGAGAACTCGGACAGTGAAAGTTCAGCCCTTTCATCTGTGGAAGAAGGGGAGATTCGGGACAGTTCATGATGGTTCTCTGAGAGAAGAGGGTGGAATAAGCATTTTATATGTTTTTTTTCTAATTTAATTAAATCTTTTTTTATATACAACTGCATTCTCAGAGGTTTGGTTTGGCTTCCTTCACTAAGGGCAACGCATCCAAACTGCCTGCCTATTTCTGGATTTAGTAATGCATACCTAGGGATGTAAATGAAGAGATGGGAAATTGCTGGTTCCAGAAAAAAATTATATTCTTATTTAATTGCAGCCTTTTGTCCATGTATCTTTAATAAATCAGAGTAACTCAAATTTAAAGTTTTCGGGTTGGTTTTAACAATATATTTTTTCCTTTTACCATAACAGTTCAGTGTCTGATCCATGTTTAAATACCTGAGCACATATTTATATTTATATGTAAACTTTAGTCTTAATGCTTAAACTTACTGAAAAAAAACCACTGGTATTTCGTTAGATTAATTTTCTTTTAGGGTATTTCTTTGTCATCCTGAGCTGCTGCAAATGATCTTACTTTACTTTTGACTTTAATCTGTGGTGCCATTTTGGGTGCCTGGTGCAATGCATTGGTTTTTTCTTACTTTGTTTCATCTTGCTTAGTGTGTTAAGGTCAGGTCAAACCATGGTTCAGAGTGGCATGTTGCTGTGTACTCAGCCTTCTATCTGATCTTCTAAATGAGCATGGGTTATAAAATCAATAGAGATAGATACATAGAGTGTAATATATTGGAACTCTAAAGAATGCTTATGTTATGCATCTCGTATTACTAGGTTACCTGCTGAAGCCAGGTATTGCAAATATTTACTGGAATAACGACTAAATTTACCTGCTTAAAACCAAATAAACCTTAAAAATAAAGTCCTGTACTGTATCATCTACTGACAATAGAAATACGTTATTAATTTCCAAGAAGATTTCTAGATCCCAGGTCACTTACCACTGTATCTAAGTGCCCTGTGCCCGTGGGGTCTGTTGGAGGATGAGATGAGCAGGTGCTGTGAGTAGTGTGAGGCAGGAGGCCCCTCTGCACGCTTGCACCAGGCAGTTCTCTGCAATCAGCCCAGGCCTTTGGGGTTCCTTTGCAAGGGTCTGGCTGAGTCAGCATTTGTAAAGTCTTGAGGACATGATGACTTAGTAAACAGCTCTTTGAGGTTGTTGCTGCCATTGTTATTACCCCAATCTGTTTATCTCCTGCTTGAAACTAGCACCTTTGTGACAAAAGCTGGTGGCATGTGATGCACATTAAACTTCCATGAAGGTGTTTTTTCAGTCATAAGTGTTCTTCCTGCTGGTGACTGACATTATAGGTAGAAAGACAATAGAAAGCAGTGAGAATTGTTGATGTAACAGGAGGCAGTGGCAGCAATATGAGGGAGGACTCAGACTTCCTATCCAGGCTTCAGGGCACCAGGCTGTCGGTTCCTTACCAGTCATGCTGCGTGGAGAGTGTTTTTTGAGATGTGCAAAGTTCTAGAAGGGTTTTTTTTCACATCTTTGCAAAAAAATGATCATTAAAAAATTTTTCACTGTGACATCTAGCTAGTAAAGTTTGAAAAAAGCATCAGACCTTTGTAGTCACGTACTACTTATTCTCACAGTGGAGTCACGTGTCGTTTCCCTTGTGTGTTTTGCAACTCCTGGTAAAACAGGGAAGTTTTTCTTTTGGCTTGGCAGTAGCCACCTGTGCTCTATTTTCTTTTTTAGTCATTGTTGGTCTTCTGCCCACATCTTGTTTCAGTGTTTGTTTTTTTAACCCTTTTTGGAGGACCAGGATTCTTAGCTATAGGTGCTGCTTTCATATTTTTTCAGTTCAGTGAAAGTGAATAAGCTTTTGCTAATCAGCAATTACCGCACGCTGACTTGGTAGCCACAAATTACTTTAAACCACTCTTGAACTCATTCATAATAACACTGATAAAAGAGCAGAACAGCAAAACTGCCACAGTTCATTTGCCAGAAAATGTTTCATCTAGAGTAAAAGCGTGGCATTTCTGTTAAGATTCATAGCACACAGTAGAAATGAGAGTGCTGCAAATATTAGTGTTGATCTGCATGTGTGTGTGATTAGTCTTTGGCTGAGGAACGCAGATCTGTAATTTGCATTACTTTCCTCTTGGAGGTTTTCATTAATTGCATGAAAGGGTTTGCCTGCGTTTTTTTTTCTTATATAAATCTAGTTTAAGCTTCCTTGTGAGTTAAACACAACTATAATTTGTTTTTAAATGAAGATGCTTCAGCTTTAAATCTTTTCCTACCATCCCCAGGTTACTAGTTACCTATTTTTATTTAGTTTTGATAAAGGTTGCACAAGTCTGAGCAGTGGTGATTCAGCAAATGCAAGCAAAGATGAAATTCAAATATTTTTATTTAGTTTTACTAAACTTCTTCAACTTTTTTTATAAAAATTAATTTAAATTATGGTCTCTGGCTGAAAACACAGCCTTACTGATGACAAGTGACTAGTACAGGTCCTGCAACAGTGGTATTCTTCATGATAATAAGGTTACTGATTTAAACAAACTTTGTTGATGATCTAGTGCTGGTTATTCCTAGTGGTCTAGGGTTATCACCCTCCATCTAGAGGGTGACAGACTTTAAAAACCCATGTTCCTGTTCAGACTGCTCTAGGTGAACCTGCTTTGGCAGTGGGGTTGGACTACATGATCTCCAAAGGTCCCTTCCCACCCCAACCATTCTGTGATTCTGTATGCTTTCTTTTGCTCGGCACATGGTTTTTAATGCTTTCATGGGCAGTTAGAGGTATTTTTTAATTCCTTTCTGAGTGATTTAACTCACAAAGAGCATCATGTAATAAGCTGAAGAGAGAAAATGCGTTTTTAAAAGCTGTGTTTTTCAGTTTCTTATTAAGCACTTGGAATTTAAGACATGGAGCTGGGGCCGCCTGGAAGGCTTCAGTTCTGTCCGTTTTGAAAACATACTACTGTAATCATACTATTCAAGGATCCCTACCGAATACGGCCTTGATTCTGCACAGATGATGCCTGTGAATGAAAACTGTGATGTTGTTTTAATCTTCATCATTCAACACCAGCTTGTGTTGAATGCTTGACTTTATGCCTACTACGCTTACTCATATATTTCCCACTATAAACTACTTGTCACAGAAGGAACAAGCTATTTGTGTGTGGTGTTGTAATGGCATTTCTTGTAATGTTTAGACTTCAGATTTCGAGCCCTGAGCCCTCACAGCATGCTTGAGCTGAAGGACCATCAGCTTACAAAGCAAAGAGTAAAGGCTCTTGTCCTGAATGAGCACACTACTTTAAAAAATTAAAAGCTTAATGAAGTCATCCCTTTCACAAGCCACAAAGGACAAAAATAGAGCATAGCTAAGCGTGGGGCAGTAGCTGAGAGGTGGGACTGAGTCAGCTATATGAGAGAACTTGGTTCTTTCCCTTTTTTGTATAACTTCCTGGGGGTATGAGGCACCAGTTACTGAGTTGTCATGGGTAAACAACGTTACACCCTCTCTCAGTGTAACAGCTAAGTTTTCCATGAACGTATCTGAATTCTAGGTTTCAATGTATTTTTCTCTGCATTAGGAATTCCTGATCCGTAGAGGAAAAGAGGGTCATGTTGCAAAATGTGTGGCTGGTGCTGGGTCTTGGAGGCATGCTGGACCAGTTTTTGTTACTTCAGTCAAGCAGTGCAGTTTTACTTTGCTAAAACTGTTTACCATGCAGAACATGGCAGTCTGAAAAGGTAGATAAATTTCTAAGTTCACCGTAGTGAACTTGCTGATAGCAAGTCCTACTTATGTGCTGTGTCTAAGCATAGCTGTGAATCAGACCTTGCCCTGCCAGGTAGGGCTGTTCTATATTGACATCTGTAGGAACTGAGAATGTACAACACCTTGCAAGAGCAGGCTTTCAAAGAGTAAACACACAGCTGTGATGAGGTAACTTCAGGCCGTATTTGGTCACAAACATTTCATTCTGCTTTCTTAAGTCCCACGCACTCTTCCTGAAAACATTTATTCTTCCTCCCTCCAAAGGAAAAAATATCTTGAATCTGTGTTTATGTTGTTGCTATGACGTTCAGTTAAACTGTATGCAGATGCAGGTTCTGTTAGTAAGAGAAAAAAAAAGGACTGTGTACTTCAGTGAACAAAGATTACTGTGTTTGTGTTAAAATGTTGCTATGGCAGTGCATATGGTTTTATTTGGTGGAAATTTGCGGTGAAATGGAAGGAAGTCACATGTATGCAAGACAAACAAGAAATAAATGGTAGCAAAACCAACTCGAAATAAATACTGAAACTGAAAGGGCGAAAGGGAAGTTGCAGATGACATGTAAAACCAGGAAAAAACAAGGATAGTTGTTTTGCCGCCTGTCTGTCTGTGATTTGATAACAGAAATGTGTTCCTGCCGTGCCCTGCTGGGTCTTGATGACCTGTCGGACAGTGACTTAGCTCTATTGATCCTTTTATTGCAGGAGCTTCTTTCCCATGTTGACTTTGTGCATTGTAACACTTCTTTGTTTTGGAAGCAGAGTTCTGCTGGCTTGGTCCGATTTCACCACTGCTAACTTTTCCTGCCAAAAAAGCATTTCCAGGCTGTCTTACTGTAGTAGGCTTTTTGGCAGGAAAAATCAATCAAGTGATAAAATATGGAAAGCCACTAGAGCCTTGCCTACCTTTGGGGCAAGGGGAAGTCTTTGTGGTCTTACTGGCTTCTACTAGTGATACAAAGATTGGATTTTTTTTTTTTTTAACTAGCAAGATAGTCCTCACATTTATCTAATTCTAGATCAGCCTGCTCTTTGCATCAGTTTCATCAGTATAGCTGTTTGTGTGGCTGCATGACAAATCAGAATAGATTAGAAATACTCTGACAAAGAAGTTGGGATAGAAATGAGAGAGGAGAGGGGGTCTTGATTTAGAGAATAAATTACCACACTGGGAGCTGGCTGGTTCCTGCATGATTGCAGCTGGCAGAGAAAGCAAAAGTGCTCACATAGCCACTTTCTGCCTATCATCCCAGTTCTGCCTCAAGAAAGAGGAAGAACTGACTGTGGAAGCTGCTATTGCTTTTCCACTCCTTGCTTCCAGATTTTCTACTGAATCCTGCAGCCCCAGAACTTGTCCATTTTGCCAAGAGTGCCAGCAGGGAGTAGAGATATGCCCAAGTGAGGTAAGATTGAAGTTGATGGATGAGGTGTAGATGCTAAGGAAAAAGAGCAGGCAAGTGTGACATTAAAAGCTTGCCCAAGAAGCCCCCATCACTTTTATATCTAAACTCTCAGTAGCATCTCTTTGTTGACCCTTTTTCCCAACCTCTACTTTAAGCTGTGCTTTGGCAACCGTATTGGTTTTAATGCACAAGTATCAGCTTCCGTAGAACAAAATGTCTTTTCCGGGTTTAAGTTCTGATTAGTAGCTTTGCTGGTTTTACAGCCACATGTCTTGAAATCTGATTTTGTCAAATTAATGAAATAATTAGGATTGAACCTGTTTGGTTTAAGATGCTGAAGGAAATCAGTAGCTTCAGAGAAACTGGTGTCTTTGAGACAGCCGATATACTGGGCTTCTTTTGATCTGTTGTTCAGTGTTCTCAAAATATTGCTGGACTATACTGCTGACTGTTCAACTGATATTTATAGTGAAGTCCCTTCATTCTTATTGAAACTGCATCCATCAAGAGGTTAAGTTGTTCATATGTGTGTCCTAGCTGGGTTCCCATCTGGGCAAATCTGTGCACCCTACCTTTATAAATTTCTTCTGTCTAGTAAATGAAGATGTTACAAAATCCTGTCTAATCTTTTCCTCCTGGACAGTTGCTACATTCCATCCCGTAAGTGGTTGTACTTCAAGACAGATGAAGTTGCTTGTGTGAATGGTGCCTTGGAGTCTTTCAGGATCTACTCCAATGTAAATTGTGTACGTAGAAGTCATAGCTCTGTAGTTTTTCTGGGGGGAAAAATCATAGCATACTGGATACCATCTAATCAGTTTCTTGGTGTTCGGCCTTTAAGGACAATAGAGACATGCTTATTGTATCATTTTGTTGGTTGAAGTCTTCTTTTGCAGGATTTTTATTTTCTAGACACCAAGTCTCACGGCAGTTCAGTGCAGTTCAGCTGTTCATGAGTTGAAATGCATTTATAGGTATCTCCAAAGCTGGTTGTATGCTACTGCTTTCACTGTGGCACCTCCACACTTTTTTGTACTATTTTAGACATGGGTATGTAATGTGGAGTAAAGAATTGTGAAGATAGAAACAAGGTCACATCTACATGAAGAAACAGGCTTCAGGCAGAGCTGCCAGGCAACCTACACCACCTTCCCTTGCTGTGTGCTAAGCACTCTGGGCTCTGCATGGGAATATTTCCACTGATTGAACAAGAGCAAACTAAAACGTGCACGTGCACCAAAGTGCTTTTCTGCAGGATCAGCTGGAAGGGCGAGCATCTGGCAAGAGCAAGCTTCTGGTGTGACAAGTGGAACTGCTTCTCTGTAGGTAGGTTTAACTTCCAAGCCTGAATAGCTGTCCACTGCCAGCTTTCTTGTTTCAGTCCTCAAGAACTATGGGGGATTCATGCAGCCTCTGTGACTGTGAGCACTGGAAATCCTCCCACAGCAATCCCACTGATCCAGGGTGTCTCTGCCTGTTCCTGCACAGCCCACCGGCTTCCCACCAGCAGCAGGGAGGTGGGCTCTGCAGTAATTTGTGTGAAGGGTAGAGGTTCTTGTGGCTCAGCTCAGCGAGGGTTAATTGACAGCTTGGCAGTCCCACTGTCAGTAGGATGTTAGCTCTTCCTCCATCTGCTGCTCTTCCCGGAGAGTGAGCTAGCAACCTCCCACCATAGAGGATTTCATGAATCATGGAAGTGTGTTCTCTGCAAGCTCCCGCTTTTATTTTGTTTCCTGTGATGCAGCACTTAAGGAAGCAGAAACTTTGTTTTCACTAGGTTGCCTTCGTTAGTAGGGAAGATTTTATATGTAACCCTGATGATACAGTGGTCACCGCCATCAAACCCTGGTAAATAAGCGCATTGAATACAAGACTGCACATTCCTTCTGTCCTAAAAGTGTAGTTTGACAAATGCTCCTTCTGGCGGCAGCACCAGATTCACAAACTGCCGGTGCCACCACCCGCCCCATCTTCGGCTGACCCCGGCCCCTGCACCGGGACGAGTGAGGAGAGGGGGGAGGTGGGACGGCTGAAGCCGGGGCAGCTGCAGGGAGGACAGTGCTGAAGCCTGTGTCCGCAGACCTTGGCATTGCTGCTGCCTGCTGGCGCGCCAGAGCTGCCCAGGCAAGCCGGGGCTCCGGGGTCTGCCCAGCTCAGAGGAGCTCCACATGGCACAGGTGGCTTTTTTTTCAGGGTTTGAGCTGCTGGATGGCCTGGCATGGACATGTGCTGAAAACTGACAGCTTCTTGGCATGTACATTATTTATTATATTCCGAAGTCCTCATCTTTTAGTATTCATCTTGAAGAAGGATATTGATATTTTAGTTTTTGACCAAGAGAGAAAATCATAGTTGTGCTCATGAGCCTTACCTGTAAGCCTTGCTGATGGCACCTAAAGGAACCTGGGCTTTCAGCATTTATGTTTTCATGCCTATTATTAAGGGTTTCTTCTGCTGGAACAACTGAGGATATTTTAAAGCAAGTGCAAAGTTGATACACAAAAAATGACACTGATTCCTTTTACAGTATTGGGAATTGTTGGGTTTGGTAGTTTTGCCATGTAATTGAGAAATGCAAAAAGTGGAGAGAGAACTATATGGATGCTGATCAGTTGGTATGAGATCCCAGCTGTGGAAGACTTGCAGTTCATTCCAGTGAGGTTTATTCCCTCTCTTCCTATCAGAATAATTTAATTTAGTATATTTTACTCATATGTTTGCATGATCTGCTCCTGCAGCCCTTACCTTCCCAAGAGTACATTTTTCTGATGAGCAGATCATAGAACCATCCCTCTACTCAATGAAATATGGAACACCCAAATTGCAGGTTGTAAAATCCAGAGCCTGGCCAGAGCCACGCTCTAGTCAGGAGTTGGAAAGGCCACTTCTGTTTGTGTATGGTGTACATGTTACAGACGTATAATCTACACGTATCATATAGTTACATGTATTTGTGATTTTTTGGGGAACTGTTACTTACGTGGGTTTGAAGATGGGTGTCATTCAAGTGTAAGTAACAGGGGCTGGTGAGGAATGCGCACGCAGCTGCTCTGTGTCTGCAAGCAGCGTGTTCCTCTTCTCACCAAACATGTAAACCTGATGATTCCTTGGTGGCTGATGTAGTGAAGTGTTCAGTGCTAGATGTGAGTTGAAGCCAAACAGAAGCGCTTCACTGCGTTTTACACTTTTGCTGTCAACAAATATTGTACAGACAAGTTTAGGTTCAGCTGAGACTGGTGGCCAGGTGGTGAATTCCAAAACAGCTCAAGTTTTGAATGCCTTCAGGGAGAGAACTTGGCTGAGCAGAAGAGAGAGGGATGTAATTTCTCAGGCAAAGCAGTAGCCGCCAGAGATGAGCTTCTGAGACATTTGGCCATTTATATTATTAAGATATTTATGTCTAATCTAATAAAAAGTTGACTCTTCACCACTTCTGCATCTGACACTGGATGGCACCCCTTCACAATTCTAAAACCTTAAAATCAGTCCGTTTTTTATGACAGGTAGCTTTCTTATGAAACCCTATGGGAGGATATTTTGCCAGAGAACCAGTAACAAAGAGGAGGGAAAAAACCCACAAATTTGTTGCAGGTTTCCTTTTAGTCTTACCTGTAGCATAACTTTACACTAACCAGTACAGTACAAATGTTTGATACCACTTTCTCAGATCCTTCTTGTTTTTCTAAATGTCCTTTTTTCACCCTGTGCCAGCTAGCTGTCTTACAACTCCCTCTGGTACCCAAATGTCATCTGAGTCCCACAGTATAAAGTGCAACTACATATTTAAAAAAGGAAAAGGAGAGGTGAGGAAAAGAGTAGCTGCTTTGCCTTTTACTCTATGGCAGAAGTACTTGAAATTCCTCACATTCTTCTCCTGCTAACAGAATGTTTACTTTTCATCACTGGGTTATTAGGATTAACAAAAGTCATTGCTTCAAGCTCATTTAATTTGAATTTAGTGAAAGCAAACTGCCTCCTGCAGACTGTAGGAAACATTTTTCTGCCACAGAAATGTATTAATTTGCAAGAAGCAGCCACCAAAAAATGTAAGACCTGACAACCACTTCCCCTCCAATGTTCAACATCACCGTGCATGCACTGCATTCTAATGAAGTACCTTATGTTGCAAATTCCAGGACAGTTTGAATAATCTGACAGTCTCATTAACATTTCAGTCTCTCTATCAAACATTTGCTTTCACTGCCAAGATTTTTCTGTCTCTGCTTTCTAGAGCATGGATGCAGACTGCACACACCCCTTCAAAAACATAATTTGCCCAAAGAATTAGACTCTACTATTTCATAGCTGCATAGGTAGTAGAACTTGTTTTAGCTTTCAGAGAATCTAAGCTTTTCAGAATTCAAATTTTTCAGAGAGTTGTTGCTGTACTTAGTCTGTTGCCTATCAGAATGCTCTACTAAGAGTAATTAGGTAAATATTTCTTTATTAAATGATTAATTCCATAAATAAATTCTTTTAATTCATTGAATATAAAATTAAAATCATTTACAACTTATTCCAGTATTACAGGGGCTGGAAGGGGTAAAAAAAAAAAAAAAACAAACACAAAGAAAAACAAAATAAGCTACAGTTTGATAAATAAAATACTCAGCTTTAAAACAACTGATTTCTGTTTGCTGTTAAACTACAGTTGGTACATAATAGCTGCCACTGTGAACACCCCACAAGTGCCCACCTCAGGAAGGAATGTAGCTTCCAACGTGGTTGGGAAAGGGTGGGAGAAGATGAAGGGAGGGGGAAAAGCATAGTGTTAAATTGGACAGGATAGAAAAATTTTCATAACCAGAACAAAACATTTATCTGATCACTTACAAACAGAAAACAGTATATAATTAGATAAGGTGCTCCAAAAAGAAGCAGTGAGGTTGCTCCAGTACTATGAAGCTTTAAGTATGCTTAAATCTCTGTTGCATTAGTGTCCAGTTGCACAGTGCACTCTTGTAACATCTCAATGTTGCCCTCAAATGGGCAAGGCACCATTTCCATCAGAGGTCCTTTTTCCGTGGCTGGTTACTTCAAAATTCTGTTTAGCATCCCACCCCCAACACAACTTAGTCCCTAAATTTATGAATGTCATTGACTAGTCTGTAGTAGGGATAAGCTTCATTCGCATGCGGACAGTTGTAGTTGCATCGGCAGGACTGGATCATCATGACGTTCTTGGTGAAGGTTTCCCCATCATCACAGCGGAATCTTATCTTGACAGTCCTGGTCTGCTGGGGTGTACAGCACCTGCCATCCACACACGAGCCACAGTACTTGGGGCGGTACTTCTTCACACTGGAACATCCGGCATAAGTAAACTTCACCGGGGATGGGGACTTCTTAGTCTTGGTACATTTTTTTCCCTTCTGTAAAGGAGAAGCAATAATATTATTAGCAGAAGATTCTTCTCCAGCCTTTACCCTCTACCCAAAGCAGTTTTGGAAGAAGCAAGGCACCAGAAAAGTCTGTATTTACCTTTAGGGAGGCATAGCTAGGCTGGCCACATGGCCTCACTTCACATATCCTGGTCTCTTTGATGAGCTTGCAATCAGGATTGTCATTGGTGACCCTCGTGGAGATGCCAGTTCCACATGTCTTTGAGCACTGGGACCAAGAGGTTGTCTGCACAATGCATTTGGGATTCTCAAAAGCTCGGCTTTGAGGCTCAGATCCAAAAACTGGAAGAGAAAAGGAGGGCTTAGCCTAAATACTTCCTCTCACTGGGTTTCTTTCTATTGAGGTCTAAGAAGTTATACAGCCATCCTCCTGTCTCCTCCCCTTAACGGTCACTGTCACACAGATGAGCCCGTACTCACCAGGTAGCATCTTCAGGCCTCCCTTCACAATGGCAATTAGCTCGTTGTTCCTGGTTAGTTCGCCTTCAGAATCATCCAGACCAAACTCTTTGCTGAAGAAGCCTTCCAGCTCGTCCAGTGCATCCTTGCTGTCATCACAGACCCACTCTTCGCAGCACTGCCCAGGGACCTTGACCAGCCTGGGGCTTGGGCAGCCCAAGTTCGGAAGAGAGAGCTCTTGCGGGCAGAGCGGGATGCAGCCCACGGCTCCATCGATGCACGTACACTGGTGTTTACAGTTCGGCTGGAAGCTTTCGCCGTTCTGGTAGATTTTGGAGTTATATTCACACGGTCTCCCCTCGGACTGGGCTGCAGAGAGAGGGAAGGGAGGGAGTCAGCGGCGGGAGTCGCTCGTCTAAGCGCAGGTATTTGCTGGTCTGTTAAATTCAATTTACGGCGGAGCTCCCAACAACCCCCCGGAGACGCGGGGCCCGAACAATAAGTTAGTCAGGAATCACTTTTCCTTATGTGCGTTTAGCGGAGCCCAGACACACTGAATCGCATTCCAGACTGCTGAAGTCATGTGCCGTTCTGCCAAGCTACCAACAACAAAGCATAACCATACATGGGCTCGAAATTACTAAACTCCGGCATTACGGGGACCGGAGCTTCTGCTCCCGGGGCGCCGCTTACCTCTGCAGATGCCCTTCAGCGCGGCGGGGCTGGCGCCGAAGTTGCACTCCAGCCCCTTGGTGTGGTCGCAGGGCTGCGCCCGGCTGCAGTCTTCGTTCAGCTGCTTGGCGCAGACCTTGCAGCAGCCGCAGCCGTCCGGCACCAGCCCCACGCCCGGGGCGCACTGAGGCACGGCCGCCGGGCACTGGCAGACAGCGGGGCACGGCGAGCCCAGAGCCTGCGGAGAGGAGCAGAGCAGAGGCCGGTGAGCGCCCGGAGCGGAGCGACCCGCCGCTTTCCCCCCAACCCTCCGGAGGGAACCTCGACACTTACCAGCCGGGCCAGGCAGAGGAGAGCGGCCGCCAGAGCAGGGCGGGTGCCCGCGAAGCCCATGTCTAGCGCCGGCGCTGCGGGAGCGAGGGACAGCGGGAGGAGCGGCTGCAGCAGGAGCGGGGCCGGCGCGGTCTGAGGCGGCGGCGGGCGCGACCGCCTTATATGGGGCGCGGGGCCGCCGCGTGCGCCGCGGCGCTGACGNTTCGGCGTGGGACGGGCTTCTCCCGCGGGGCGCGCCCCGGGGCCGCGGAGGCTTTCTCCCGTTTGCTGGGTTCATTTTCCCCGTTATCCTGTCAGAGGCACCGAGACACGAGGATGTTGAAATAAGGAGCGTTTTGCGTGGGGGCGGTGCGGGCGGGTGCCCCGGGCGGCCACCTGTGCTGCCAGCAGCCACGGAGAAGCGCATCTGCCCACCCCCCGCCGCGGCCGGTCGCACTGCGCCCCGTTCCCTGCGCTTCCCACGGGGCAGCCCGGCGATACCCAGGGTTTTGTCGTTACTGCTGCTGCCCGAGGGCGACACGAAACATCTCACATCGCTGGGGAGCCCGGGAGCCCGGCGAGCGTAGGTGCCCCGTTTCAGGCCGGGAACGAAACCGCGGGAAGCCCCGGCCCTGCAGCGCACAGCCCCGTTCAGCCCGGCCATCACCCGTCTCAGTGTCCCCCACTCAAGTTGGGCATCCTCAAATAGTATTTCCTTGTTGAAGTTTAAGATTTGGGGCTGAGGAAGAGAGTTTAAACTTCTGTTGTGGCGTCTTTTCTTTTCATGGTTGTAAGTATTTCCAGATGGGGATTTAGACACCAGACGTAACAATATTTCCATATTTGGTATAGCAGTAGCCTGCATTTTTCACATTTTTCTGCTCTGTTATCCAACCACAAAGCATTCTTGACAGCTTCAGATGTTGTTAAATATAGCCTTAACTTCTGTTCCCAGGGCAGGAAATTCTTTGGAATTCCTGTTTTTCACGCAATCTGTCTATCATGATTTAGGAGAATTGCGCTGGAGGAGCCAACTGGCGTTATGCTGCAGTTTGCTCCCTTATTGAAAAAAACCCAGCAGTTGAGTCTGCTACCCAACGGCGTTACAATAAGTCCCCATTCCAGGGATTTTTCTTTGCAAATGAGGTTATTGTTCCTAACACAAGTTTGGGGTTGTTTGTTGGGTTTTTTTTTATCCGATCGCCTTCAAGGCTGAAAGGTGGAGGAGCAGATTCAGAGGAGAGGCTAAACTTTACAAAAAAACCTCCAAAGCCCATGAAACGTGGAGGGGGGGGGAGGGGGCGCGAGAGACAGTGGCGAGGGAGGGGATGCGGAGAGGAGGGGGCTGCGATTAACCTGTCCGCCTCGCACTCCCGACAATAAGTGTGTGCGGGGAGGAGAGGATGGGCGCTCGGGGAGGGGGAGCAGCAGCAGCCCCGCTGCTCGGAGGAGCGAAGTCCAGACGTCTCGTCGCCTGCCCGGTGCCACGGCCGAAAGGGTTACGGAGAGGACCGTTTCACGGGGACCGAGTGGGGACAGTGCACTTGGCTCCGGGTAAGTGCCGCTCCCGGTGCTGCTCCCTCTACGCAGGGTCCGGGGACCGTGTCCCGGCGGGCGTGCGCCTCAGTCTGTCTGTCTGTTTATGTGTGCGTGCGTATGTGTGTGTGTTGTTTTGTGTTTCAATACTCGCAGGAATAATAAGGCAGCCCTGTCGGACCTCGCTGGAGCCTCAGAAAAGGGAGTTTGTTGTTGTGTTGGGAGCGCTGCTCCCGGCCGTGGCTTTGGCCGGAGGAGCGCGGCGGGGGGACGCCGGCGACACACGGAGGGGTGTGCACAATGGGCCCCTGTCTCCGGACGGCGGCAGCAGCCTGACGCCTTTCGGCGGGCTTTCCGAAAACATTCACCGTTTTGTTTCGCTGCTCCAACGCGCATCTTTTTCTGCGCGGCTCCAGCCCCGGGGCTGATGGACACAGCCCATCTTTGTCGACCCTCCGGCGGAAGCGGCCGCGACTCCGCGCAGCAGCACCGGAGGAGCAGCGCCGGCACTTCGGGCCGGTCTCCTCCCCCCCCACCCCGCAGGGCGATGCCGTGACCCCGAGGGCGGAGGCGGGGGCAGCGCGATGGGTGCCCCCGTCGGAGGGGTCACCGGCGCCGCTGCCGGCCAGAGCTGCGGGACCCGGCCCCGTCCTCCTCCTGCGCCTCCAGCGATGTCCCCGGCGCTGCCAGCCCTCCTCCTGGCCGTGCCCAGCCCCGCTGTGGGGTTCCCGCTGTGGGGTTTTTCTCCCCTGCAATTTATTCTGTTAGTGTTTTTATTTTCATTCAAGTAAATTAGATTGACGTTTTACTTTGTGGTGGGTTTGTGGTTTGGGAAAGGTGGTGAAGTGAAAGCTCCAGGCTCTCTTTGCCCAGAAGTTGCTCTTCAGAAGGCGGCAGTGGTTTTCTTCATCACTTGTATGCCTCAAAATTTGACCAGGAGGGACAATAGCTGAAAGGGAAATTTAGCCTTTAGTTACACACAGCTATCTCCTGAGACTGCCAATATATATCATTTAGTGCCATTTCTGATGACAGGAGGTATTTTATGTGTCCATTAAGAATTGGACAGAGACCACCGGCAAACTTGGTTGCCAGTAATGGTAGTAATGACTTTCCATCCCTACTGATTTGGCTAAGTCCCAGCTGGTGATGAGAAGGAGCAGGGTTCAGTCCCCTTTCCAGATTGCAAGCTATCCAGTATGCTGGGCTTCCCCTGGTTTTATAGGTGTGTGCTTTTTTCTCTGGTACTTTGTTTTAAAACTCCGAAGTGGTTTTTAGATGGAGAATCTGACTAGTACCTTTTTTCCCAGGATAACTCTTTACGCAGCATCATTGTGATCAGGAAGAACAAGTCTGTGATTCAACACACCTTGATTAATGAAAATTTTCAAAAATTTTCAAAAATTTTGAAAAAGCAGAAGAAGCTAGCACACCAATGTGTGGTTAAATTGTCCAGTTTTGCTTTTCAGGGTTTTATGCAAACACTTGTTTATTTAATTACATCTAATTTAAGGACACGCACCAAGCATTTTGCTTTGATCAATGACTTTCACAACATTCAGCAAATGCCACAGGAAAAGTCAATGAATAGCGCCTTTTCTCTCTTGGTTTCGTGTCTTACCACACATTCACACAACTTTGATGGGAAACTGTAACTGAACCTACATTTGCTCAAAAAAAGGTCACTGCGAAAGCTTTGAAGTACCTTTTAACAAACCTGTCCTGAATTTCAAGTAGTTGACAACACTTGAGATGGGTTGAATTTCTTTGGAGTTCAGGTTATACTGTGACCCTTTCATAGGCTTTCTCTGCACATGTTTCCCTGACACAAACCATGACCCAGCATTTACCTTCCAGGCTGTGCCTACGTCTCCTCAACATACGTCAGGAAGCAGGAAAAGGTTTGGAGTATCTTCCTTTTTTAGATTTTGTTCAGTGTAACGTACTGTTCCAGACCTTTGTTGTCTTAAGTGAGCTGGGAAACGCTGCCTGCTTCACGTAATGAAGAATGTTTTATTGGCTCCTCACTTTTTGTGCCGTAGGCAATCACTGTTTGTCAAGTAAAGTCTGCTGAGGGCTTGGCTAATGCAAAGCAGGAATTTGAAATGGTTGGCTTATGTAGCAGGTATTGCAGATTTACTGAGAATATCCTGTCACTTTCACAGGCCTGTGTCTCTCCAGGGAAAGGACTTCCCAGAGAAACAAATAAATAAAAAATAACTGGTTTATCTTCCCACTACCCAGTGTCAGTTTTTTGTGGCCATGCATAGGGACTGCAGAGCAGCATGAAGCGCTGTGTAGGACAGAGGGTCCTCTGGGTGCTGGTGCTCCCACTGACAGTAAGTATCCAGCACCAAATCAGAGCATGCCAAGGGTTTACAACCATGTGGGTTCTGCAGAAGGATGTTATTAAATCCAGTGTCCAGCCCTTTTATGTACTGTGTTTGATTTCCTCTCTCTCAATTTCCTCTGCCCATCCTTTGCTGTCCATTTCTTCTTTCTCTCCTACTCTTTCTTCTCCTTTTCCCTGTTCCCTGTTCCAGAGGGTAAACACCCTCTTCTGATGTTTACCTACCTTGGGCTGGGCCTCTCCTGCAGCCCCTGCCAGGCCGACGGTTCCTGCAGCACTAAATCAGTGCTCCCAGAGTCAATGGCTCCTCAGTCACTCACAGGAGGTGCAAATCCAGTGGGGCAAATTAAGCATAGCGACGCACAGGCAGAGCAGCTGAGTAGGCAGAAAACTTCGGCAGCTAAAATTCAAGTGGGTTCAGTTTTTTTTTTACTTTGATTTGCTCAGAGTTTATGCTGAATTCTTTTGAGTATGGCATTTCCTATTTGTTTTCTTCCTCTTCCCTACTGCCCTTCAGCAATGCTCATGTCTGTCAGGTTTTGTATAGTCTGTGCCTTGCCTGTGGTTTCTAATATTGGGGGGGGGGGGGTGTTGCTTTGCAGTATTTGTGCACAGAAGGGTACTTTGCTTTGCAGGAGAGCTGTGTTTTCCCTCTGGCTGCTGTCAAGGTGTCGCAGAGGTTCCCATTGTGAAAGTGGAAGGAGGGCTTGTGAGCCTCCTAACCCTACAAGGAAACAGAGAAAGTAAGTAGTATGAGGTAGTTTGATGGAGTATTCAGTTTTGTTCATTGCAGTTTCAGGGTGTGAACAGCCCTGCTATACAGATGCACCTTACACTGATATAAGGGACATAGCAGCGTAACAGAGGCATGAAACGTCCCTGTTTATGGGCAGTGTGTTCCTGTTGAGCTGTTGACTGCCAGTACATACTGCAAGGCTTTCTCACCCCAAGCTGCAAAAGCCAGCTCCTGCTTAGTTCCTCCTGCCCAGTCAGAGATTTGAAATACCTTTGTTGCTGTCATTCAAGGGTCTGGCATTAACTTTATTTTAGTACCAGCCACTACCGTTCCCTCAGTGAGACAGGTGGATTATTCAATATATGTTCACTTACTCTCATGTATGTGTACTTCAACACTAGGCTACATTCAGAAGATGCAGTTTGCATCAAGCACATCCCTGTAGCTGTAGTTTGCAATGGAAAGAAGGGGCTTTGACTCTCCATGCCGCAAAAAAAAACCCCAGGTGGTCCTAGCTAGCACCTGCTGCACATGGGCTTCTTGATCACGTCTATTGTTTTCATCCCATGCAGTGATGTATCTTGCAAAGGATGACAATATAGCCTGAAATCTCTTTATGTATTCTAGAAAACACCTTCATATATTCTAGCTGAATCTTGTGAGTTTCGTGAAGGGGGCTGAGGTATCAGGAGCATCCATACATTCTTTCTCAGCATCAGCTGAGATGAAAGTCCTAGACAGACATCCCACCCCAGAGGTTTAATCATCCCAAGTGATCTCAGTAGAAACTTCTTAACTTTAAACTTTGGTCCACAGAGTGCAGGATTTCTCAGTGGAGCAATGCATGCAAACTGACATCTGTTGAGACGAAATGAACAAGCTAAAAAGACAAGCTAAAAAGACAATTGCTCATCATGACAAGGAGTTACTGGAGCTGGCTGAACCTGATTGCAGTCATTCAGGTTGTGCCTGAGAAATCCTTGATCAAAGCACACTTCCAGGTTGTAGGCCATAATGGTTGTCAGCTGCTGTTTGCCTCAGACTACATCTTAACTGCACCTCAGAGACAGCTGCCTCCTGGTTTTATCTGTGTTGTGGGACTGCGTGCCCCAAAATACTCTCTCCTCAGTATGTTCAGGTTTGCTTGTTTGTTTTCTTTTTCTACCTTTGAAATGCATGGCAAACTCTTCTTTTCCCCAAAGATGTTTTGTTACATTATAGTTAATAATCACAGCTACATTTCCTTGAGATTAGGCTGTGTCAAAGCAAGGGAAACCCTCTGCCTTCCTTCTGATGCTTTCCCTCCCTCCCTGCTGTTCATGACCTGATGGAGCAGTTTCTTGTTGCTGATACATGGACATTCAAATGACTTGCCTAGCCTTTTATTTTAAGAACACATTTTTGTAGCTATTTTATTGAAAAAAAAAAGAGTATTGATTAATATAGTTTTTTTCTTTGCATGCAAATAGGAGGGGAGGTCTGATCTGGCAGGATGCTGAACATGTTCTGCCACATTGTGAATTCTGTCACTTGCTGCACTTTCCAGGCTAGCTGCTGGAAATGTCACGGGATTAATTTCAGAATCCCCCGAGGTTCCTGTTGGCTTTGTCCAGAATCATTACTCATTCTCTGCTACATACACAAACTTATTACAACATGGTGAGACCTTAGACGTGTCTGCTGTGTTAGTGTTCATTTCCCTTCTTTTCCATCTGGGATCTTACCCTTTGCCTACTAACATGTTACATGAGCACCTTGCAGTGGCTGCTAGCCGTGCTCTTCTGTTCCATGTGATTATTTCATGGCACACACAAGCTAAGCAATGCAAGGAAGACAGCCACGACCTCCTCCAGGGCTACTCTGATGCTGGAGATCAGTTACTTCTGCTGTTCTCTGGCTTGTTCCCCGCACTTCTAGTCTATGATAGTGTAGTGAAAAAATAAATAGCAGATGAACAAGTAGACACGATGTCATCCTTGAAGATAGGGAGGACTTGCAGGCAGCCAATGGATCATGTATGTGCTTTAAGCATGTGGAGATGGAGTTATGAGTCAAGAATGTGAAAATAGCTGCCCATCCCAGTGTTATGTGCCTGCGATTAGGGAAAAGTGCTAAACCATTGCTAGACTTGATCAGCATCCAAATCTGAAAGATGTGCCTTGTGCTGTGGAGCTGGTTGAGGTGGTTTTTCTAGGGGAGTGAAGAAGAAACTCTGTGAATGGAATCTCTTCCTTGCCTTATTTTTGCTGAGGGCTAAAATAAAACTAGAGGGAGCTGGCTGGCAAGAGCTGGTGGGCTGCTGTGCAAAAGGGTCTTTGCATGGGCTCCATCCAGCAGCCAAGAGAGGGGAGCCCCGTGGCTTGCAGAGCCCCATGGGGAGAAGGACATCTCTTTGAGCCAGCCAGGAAGCCTTTCTGCTGCTCACTGTTTTTCCAGGGACTGATGTCTTCAGGAAGTAAAAGGTTAGCAGGGGCTATCAGCAGACTACTTTGCTGTGGAGGCTTTTTTGTGATTGCATTACTGTCTCTTTTCCTGTTGTACAGAAATTATGACTCCTAGTGTCAGTGTTGAGATGCAAGCAGGAGCTCTTTTGCATGGGGCAAGCATTAAAAGATAGCTGTTATGTTAATTATAGAAGAAAAATAGTGCTGGCTGGTGACTATTTACTTTCAGAGAAGTTTGGGTTTGTGTTATTATTGTTTTAAGTCTGTGCTTGTCTGTATCCTTTTGTTCACCATCAACTATGTATTTGTCACTGCCCTCTCGCTGCCTAACCTGGGATCTGCTTCTGAAGCTCCCCATGAGCTCAACTTCTAGACTTACAGGACAATTTGGGATCAGAGCAAAAAAATGGAAAATAGGTGAAGTGCTGGGGCCTGGGCTGTAGGCCCCAAGTTGGAGTTGACTTATGGATGAGGCACAACCCAGCAGTGTGTTTTATTCCTCCAGTGGTTTCAGGCTCCACAGACAGAACCTGACCCACCTGTGTGAGGCCCTGCATTCCCCCAGGTGATCATGGTTTGGGTGGTGGGCAAGGCTAGAGCTATATTAACCAGGAACGGACCAGTCTGGGAGAAGAAACAAGGAGCTGATCATTTTAGAGAGTTCCTGTGGAAGAGAGTTCCTGCTGGGGGCAGCTTGCTGAGCTCTCCCAGTGATGTGTTCCCCTTGGCTGATTTGAGGTGGAGAAGAGCAAGCAGATGAAGAATAAAAGGTGAAAGTGTGCTGAGGTGATGTTGCTGAGTTTGGTGTTGTCCTGAGGAAGAAGAGAGCTAGCAGCACAATAGGATGGGTCTTTCAGGTGGGCAGTGTGTGGTGATGCGATAATGTTTGTAACCAGTTGTCAGAGGAGAGCCTCTGATTTCAAGGAGTGGGCTTTTTTTCAGGATTTACCCATACAGTGTTTAACAGTGCCATGTCAAAATAAAAATCATTCATTAAAAGTGAGCCTTACTTGTGCTGCTAAAAACACTTCTAGATTATACATGCTGAAAACAGTAAATATTTAATGTACAGGTTTACTTTTACTGGTTTATAGATTGCGCTGTGGGCTTGACAGAGCAGCTAGACAGATGTGTTTATAGCGAGCTCCCCAGGCGGGTACAATGCTGCAGTGTTTGGCCTGCGAGCACCGCAGGGGCATGCTTAAAAAAATAAGTGTTCCATTTACATTGGGGAAAAAAATCCTGAGAATGTTTCTATTAATATTAGCTGGTGTAAAACCCCAGATTCTACATTTCAGGCCTTACATATTTCAAAAATAGAGGAGTAGATAGTAGTTGGTGAGGATATGGGGTAAGAAGCATTTCCTTGCTTATGCAGCCAGTGAATGGGATGGTCAAGGTGGCAGTTCTTCTTGCAAAGGAAGAGGGTTGTTGCTGAAATGCCCTTGATGAAGGTAGAATGTGAAATGAAGATTCAGGAGTGAGCAGAGCAGGGCAGCAAACCCTGTGCACAGGGAGCCATGGGGGCACAGGTCAGCATGCAGTGCCTGTGGTTTTCTGTGGACTAGGAGCTGGGGATCAGGACCACCTCTGAGAGCCTGGACCTTATCAGTGGACATGTTCCTAAAAAGCTGGAGGGACCAGATACAGTGGGGAAAGAAAAATGTGCAGAACCCTCCTCATATGATAGGATACACACACCTGCCACACCTGTGAGATGCTGACAGGGATGATGAGAAATCCACTTCCATGTTCAGGGAGATTTTTTTTTTACGCGTTAGTTTTGATCTTGGCTGAGGTCTTATCTGAGCACTGGCTTTTGATCTCAATTACACTGACATTAAAGCTTATTTATCTGGTCAAAATTAATGGCATTGGTTAATTAGTACACATTAATTAACTGAAACAACTGACATTTGAGTTTCTGGAGAGCTCCCAAGAAATGGGTGGCTGCATCTGCCTCTCTCTGATTTCCTCAGAAGTTATCTTCAGCTGAGAAGTGAGTTTATTTCAATAATCTGATTAAACAGCTGACAGCTTCTAGACTCTTGAAGAAAACAGATTAACTTTAAAGAAGGTATTCTTGGGCTGACTAACTTCTCAGGAGAGTTTTCTGTTGAAGAAAAGTAGAGTTAGGAAGTAGAAGTCTGTATTAGGGCTGGCTAAGCACTCTGTGATTAAATGTTACCATATATATGTTTAATAGTCATATCAGTGTGTGAATAAAGCTAGGAGTCCTGGTGAGGTTGTTTTGCTTTCTCACAAGCTTCACCTGCAGAGGAACATTTTTACCTGAATGCAGGTGACCTGCCATCCTGGTGACACAAGGGCATGGGGCCATCCCATGAGTACCTGCTTGCTGCAGGACAGCATAATCATGGTAAAAGCAGCTCAGCACCTATCCTTACCGGGGCCTTCCAGCACAGGGCCACTGGGCTGCCTTTGCCCACTGAGCCCTGGCTGCAGCTCCCTTGTCTGTAAGTGCTTTTTCTGACAACTACTGCCTATACCACCCCATTGCACCTGTCAGCATCAGAAGAGGAGGGTTCCAAGAGAAGAGGACTCCTATACCAAGCTCTGGTATTACCACAACAGCACTAGGGCCCTTTGCACATCCAGCAGAAGTGGCAGAATAACGCAACTCTTTCTTTGCAAGCTGAGCTACAGGCCGTGTTTCAATACAGCCCCCTCGCACCTCTTAACTGTGCATTAGTTGTGAGTACTGACTCAAGCAAACCCAGCCACCTTAGACCCAAACTGAGATTCATTGATTTCAGCAGCAGTGCTGGCCTGGGGCACCCTGCTCTGCCGTGGCTGGTCCCTGGCACCCCCTTCCCCTGCATTTATGACCTCCTCCTCCTCTTTGCTGTTATAGCAGCACACAAGGCTGCAGTAAAACAAAGATTCTAGCTTGGGTCTCCCAGGGGCAGCAAACCAGCACATTAACCTACTGTGCAACCTGGCAAGGACTTGAGACTCTCTCTGGGTTTTATGGCAGGATACCCTTGCCTGAGTATCGCGTGTTAAGGAGGTTACACAGTTGATGCACAGTCAGCTCCTGAAGGGCAGCTGGCATGGTGACAGTAGACTTAAAAAATGAATGGTCAGCTCCAGTCTGGATGTCACCATCATTTTAATGCTAATGGACTTTTTCCTCAGCCAGCCTCCTGTCTGAATGGGGAGCACAGAAACATCCCAATATTTATGGGATTTTAACTAGATTGGTTACAAACCTATAAAGCAAAGAAAGAGACAGTTCGTCCAGTATTGGGGAGGGGAGTGTTAAAAATGCCACCTCAGATAAAATATTATGGGAGTTGAGTAACTGTAAATAAGAACCTTGCTTATGAAATAGCTTCTTATGTGAGCTTGGGATGAAGGCCAAGAGAATGTCTAGGGCTTGAGGAAATTTATTAGCCCAGATCAACAGGATTTCTGGGACTCAGGAGATGGGGTGGTGAAGAATTTGCCTGTTGGAGTATGCACTTCCTCCATTCATGCCTGCAGCAGGAGTTTCCCTTACAAAACTTTCAAGATGGTTCATTTGCATTTTTTGAATTTTCTTGGTTCTCATTAGCAGCTGCAATTCTGTCCTGGGACTTGAGAAAGCTGGGTTCAAGCTCTGGGTTTCCACAGCCTGCCAGTGTGTTCTTGAACAAATCATTAATCTCCCTGTGCTTCAATGCCCCTCTGTAGAGAGGAGATAAACATAATTTCCTGACTCACAGGGACTAAGGACTAGGAGACATTCAGGTACCTGAAGCTGAGAGTACCATGGGTGCTTACGAATGACCAGAACACATGCAGAGCAGCTACAATACACAAGTTGATCCCTGGAAGGGGGAGGAATGGCATTTTGACCAGGGGTAATAGGTCTTCGCTTTGATCCCAGTCATTTTAGTCACTGCCACGATTCTCCTTACCCAGGCACCTTTATTTTATACCCTCTGCCAGTGCAAGCTGGCTGTCCTGATAGGGTCCTGGGTGTCCTGGTGATATTAGGGTCATCTTGGCTATGCATTCACTTTAAAAAAGAGCACATGCTCATCAATAGTGCACAATCTGGTAACCCATCACATTTTGTTCCCCCCATTTTTCATCTCTCTCATTCCCATTCACACTCTTCTGCTATTCCTTCTGTTATTCCTTACCTGTATTCAGCTTTCTGCCTGTGTTCTTCTAGCATATGTCTCCCCTTCTGCCTTCGCTTTAGTATTTCTGCTTCCACCTCCATCCTCACTCCCATATTTTGTCTGTGTTTTATTTTTTTTATCTTGTTTTTGGAACCCATCCTTAGCCTCTCCTATGTATTTACATTTTCCTCCCTCTAGTTCCAAGAGCTTTTCAGTAAACGGCATCCCTCTTCTGTTCTGACTCATTGCCCACTGACAATGCAAAGATTTCATCACAAAAGCAATGCAAAGATCTCCCAGTTTAGAGTGTGGGGTGTGTTCAAATGACCTCACTCTGCCTGTTAAGAGGCACAGGGTCTAATTTCTCAGCCAATGTTTATTTGCCAACTTACCTCATGTTCAGTTGTTCTTGTTTCCCACACCAGTGTAAGTACCTGTGTGCGTTGTGAGGATGCTGTGTCATGCCCTGTATCATCCTGCTCCTGTATGATGGCAGCGGGTACCTTGGTGGCTGTTGGTAATGAGCTTAGCTGAAGAGTGCGAAAACTCTCAGACTTGAGCTTCACTTTGTATTTCCATGCCATGTGAAACTCGTTGAATGTTTGTCCTTCCTTTCACGTGGCCGATGCCTGCTCTTGTATTGACATATGTAAAATCTATTTGGTCCCCTTTTTAATACGCTGCTTACAGCATAAATACAAAAGCAGACAGTGCTTCTGAAGAGAAATAAATGTAATTGTGATGGTGGTGGTTGTTATAAATAGTGCAAAGGATTTAGAGGCTATTTAGTCTTTCGGACAGGAATCACAAGGGTTCTGTGTAATATAATCTTAAGGCTCTCATATTAAGCTATTGAAGTCTTCCCAGTTGTGATTGGACCAGTTCACTCATTACTGTTTGGGTTCAGTGCAGGATGAGTATGGTTTGCTCTTCACAGTAGTGAGGCTTAGCTTCCAAAATTAAGTGTTCTAGATCATATGCCTGACCTATACATGTATATAGCACTGTTATTCATGCAGATCAGACATTTGCATGTGCAACTGTCCTGTTTGCATAAAGAACTGTGGTATTTCCACACATGAATTTCTGAGGTTGGTTCCTAAAATCAGTGCTGCATTTTTTCCTCTGCTGGAGTGAAATGCAAATATTTATTTATTGACAGAGCTGGAGCTGATCGTTTCAGATGAAAACAAGTAGTATTCTGATTTCTTTTTAAAATGCATTTGTTCATAACTCCATTGAAAACAATTAGTGCCTGCTCTCTGCCAGCCCCGGTAGAGTACTATATATATTTGTGTGTGTGTATGTATATGAATATCAAAAGGGGCTGAATGCCCAGAAATTCTCTTGGCAGCCCTGCTGTCTGGTTAGAAAAGGAAGTGAGCTACAAAATTTGAACATTCAGTTCTGAGACTTGAAAGCTTTCTGGATTTTATTACTGACTCAACAGGGTTTTCATTATGTATGTGGCCAAGAAGAGAGATTTACGCAAGAGGAACATATTGTAGTTGAATATGTTTGTAATTTTACACATTGTTAAATAATTGAGATAAGTAGATGTCTCCTAAACAGACGAAATAAATTGTTAGCAGCAGTATCACTGTGGCACAGACAAGTGGCCAGCCCCCATCCAAAAGCTATTTTCCAGTGCAGAGGGGTCCAGATGCTGAGTGACATTTTGCTGTTGATGTGAATAGGAGCCATCTTTCTCAGTATTTCTTCAAGCCTCTTGCTGCCTGTAAATCTCTTCTACTCCAGATGATAGTGCCTTCAGCTTGCCTTTTTTTTTCCCTTTGCTTTTTAGTAACTCAGTGCTATTTAAACAGCAGTTTTAGGCTGTTTCTTCTGCTCTCATTTTCATGTTAGTTTTAGGAAGGAAAATATTTTGAGAAGCAGATTATCATGCAAGGGGAGAAGGTGTGGGATGCATGGACTAGCTGTAAATACAGAGAGAGGCTGTGTCCCGCTGTCCTGATTGCCTTGTGCGGCAGGGGATGTGCTGCAGGCTCACGCCCTGTGGCCGCTCAGCTCTGCCGCAAACAAGCCTGACAGCAAAGTGAATTCCTGTCCCACAGACAGCACGCTTCCAGCTAATTTTGCACTTGTTCATGTGATGGATATTTATTCTTCATTGTCTTTAAAAGGTATTTATTTTTAAACCTCTGTGGTCTCTGGTGCCAAACAGTCTTAGTGCACGTGTTCTCGTGCAGCTACTGTCGGTGGGAAATGCTATCTCTATGTGCCTTTGCATTTTACACGTGGGAAGCCAAGGTGCAGGGAAAATATAAGATCACTGGATAATTCAGGCTGGAATTCAGCACCCAGTCTGAACCTCTTCCCGCTCAACATCTCTCCTGTGTGCACCACTGTGAGCAGCCTGGCTCTGCCTTCTCAGTAACCATCACAGAGGTGCTGGGGGCCGCTCTTGAGACCCCCAGAGTCTTCCTTTCTCCAGGCCAACCAAGCCCCCTTTCCTCAGACCAATGACCATCTTCTCTGCTGGCTCACACCCTGTGTGCACGCAGGAAGCCTGTGTCTTCATCGCTCTTCACCCCTATTGCAGCCACTGAGTGTGGGAGGGGGAATCCTTGGTTTCCTTTGAGGGGCACATGATGGCATGCCAAAAGCTGTGCCGTGGCCGCACTGCAGTCCTGCTGCTGCCTGTAATGGCAAAATCCATGGTTAATAGAAAGTGCTTGCCTTTGGATTTGGACTTTTTGAAAAATTATGTAGCTTTAGGGCATATGACACCTCCAACATAGTAAATCAAGATGGCTAGCTTGTCATTTTTTCCTTTTATTTGTTCCATTTATTCTGTCATGTATCTTCATGAAGAAACATCTACTCTTAACTGCTCTTGCAAAAGATAGGTGTGAAGTGGTGTTTATCACAGCAGTAGCTGATCTGTGGCACTGAACCACATGCAGGTCGGCAAAGCTCAAAGGTGTTTCCTTGCCAGTGCTACATAATTAGTCTCACTGAGGATAAACACATATGCAAAGTAGATCCACTTTTAATGTGGGAAATGCAACGTGTGCCTGTCCAGCTGTGTTTACCAAACAGAGGAGTTTATTGGCTTTTTTCCACCTACTCCTCTGTTGCTATGCTGGGTGACCTGTGGCAGGGCTGTGCAGCAGTTGGGATGCTCGCTGATCCTCCCACCCACAGCAGGAGCTGGGAGAGCAGGGGCTGCACTGCTGGGCTTGCTAGGGACGCAGCAGGGGCCTGGGAAGGTGCCTGTGCCGATGCCTGAGAAGGTAACTGGGAACCTCTGTCCCAGCTCCCTCCCTCCCTTGCTGTCCTCAGCACTGGTGTGGTGCATGTCCAGTGCCTCCTGGCCTTGAGAAAGTTTTCATTTGTGGCTGACTCAAGACTGTAGGCTGCTCCTGCTTTATAGTATAATGTTTTTATAACATTGTTATGCTGGATTTCTTATTAAATGCATTTTTTTAGCCATTTTTGCCTGCTAGTTCTCTCTCTATTTTTGAGTCCATTGGATCAATTTCTGCTAACCATGAAAAGAAGGTATTTGTTTTCAAGAGATTAAGCTGGAGACAGAGCCCAGGAAGGCAAGCAGCCGAGGGGAGGAGGGATACCCTGCTGATGTCCCGGGAGAGCTGGCAGCCTGAGCACAGCTGTTTAGGGGCTGGAGGAAGAATCTATGGTGGGGAGGCAGAGGGAGAGGCCGTGAACGCCCTGACCACAGAAAGTGCCTACTTGGCACTCACATGGTCTGCAGACACTGGAAAGTCCAACCGCAAGACACAAATCCATAGGAAATGAGGTCTCATTAGTTCCACCCTCCACAACTTGCTCATGGCTCCACCAGCACTTCCAAGTGTTCAATTTGGTCAAAGGGCTACTGGAAACTGGGCAGATGTCTTTCCTGAGTCACCCAGCCTTTCCACCTCACTAAGATCGAGGTGCTTCACATGCCAGGGCTCTGCTAGAGGGGGTGATGTCCAGCTGTCTGTTATCAATACAGGCATCCAACCTGCATCTGGTGTGCTGGTGCATTGAAATCCATCTGGATCTTCTTTGTGTTTTTGCCAGAGATTTTACTAACAGAAAAATGTGGCATTATAAGAAGGCTGTACCAGCTTGTTATTCATATCCTCTCCCCAGTGAGAAAGAGCCAGAGAGCATGTTTTAAATGTAGCCCATGGTCAAATGGTGTGGTGAGCGTTGGAAACCTGGGATGGTCTGGCAGAAAAATAATTTCCCCTTTTAAAACCACTGAACAGTCCTTGTTCCTCCACACTCCAGCTGGTCAGCTTGGCTGAGCAGCCTGGACATGGAGATGTGGCTGGATCCACCCTCGATGCCTCTCAGCACCTAGGTGAGCTTTTGTGGATGTGCTCTGCCCTGCTTTCAGCTGCCAGAGAAGAGGGGATGGGACAGGGAATCTGAAGGGATGTCCTTTCCTCTTCCCTTGCTGGAAGCTTTGCAGCCTATTTGTGATGCAGAGAAACTGTGGTGGGGGTAATGTTTTGGAGGGAGGCTGTGTGCCCGCACTGGGAGCAGAAGCAGGGGAGAGAGCCAGGGATGCTGCCCGGTGTTGGTGCTGCCTCTTGGGGTTGGGCTCCTGTCAGGGGGTTTGCTGAAGCTCTGTCACACTGTCCTGAGGAAAGCGATGGGAGGTGGTAATGCAGTGCCTGGGCAAGGCTGTGGCACAACACACAGTGTAAAAGAAAAAAATAGCCCTTCCAGAGCATCACTAGGGAAAAACTACCTGAATGTTGGGGCAGCTGCCGTTCAGTACATGCTAACAGCAGCTCGGATTTTGTGGAGCTGAAAGCGCTGCCAAGCCTTCTCCTTCTGCCTGTGTAATGCTGCACCTCCACCTCCCATCTCCACCCCCAGAAACACAACAGCCCTGTGACACAGAGTTTTCCAAATGTGACACATTTCTCTAAAATTGCTTTCAAATGTTCCTAGCAAGAAGCCGTGCTGCTCATTTTACCCATGGCCCTGCATGGCCAACATCGCTGTGGGTGAGCATGCTGAGGCTGTGGGCACAGCCCTGGCTCGGCCAGCCAAGAGCTGCTGGCCACCATAAACACAACATCCCCTCAAAGGGGAGTTATTGCTGAGGAGACACCATCGACGTCCTTCCTGGCGCTGCCCAAGCCAACCTCTCTGGCCGGCCACCCCGCTGCTGGTTGGAGTGCTGTGCCCAGCTGAAATGGGCGGCTGGCAGCTTGGTGGCCAGCTGCAGCCCAGAAACATCACATCTGGAAAGAGCATTTGAGCTGCCCCTGGGGATGAACCCGTGCACACCTCAGGGCTGAGCAGCTCACCCCTGCTTGCAGGAGGGGTCCCCATGCTCCCTGGGGACTGGAGGGTTTGGGAAGCAGGCAAGCAAAGGTGACTGGAGTGATTCCACAGAGCTCAGAGGAAATGCCAATGCCATCCTTCAATGCTCCCACCCTGTGTCCTTTCCTACTGCCTCTGCAAATAGATTCCCTCTTGAACAGGAGAGAGAGACAGCACTTGGATATCAAATCTAGTCCATTAAAAATAAAATGATGGAGAGATTTACCTCCTCTGAGCTCACCTGTCAATGTTTGCAATTTTACTATCATATTTTCCAACACCTTCCCAGTATTTTTCTCTCCTCTGTTGCCGTATACAGAGGCAGAGGAAACTTGCTTGTGCAGAGGAAAAAGTGAACCAGGCTTTCTCAGATGTTCTAATAAACAGCCTGAAAAAGCTTTACACATTGATCCCATGCCATTTTAGTCATCATAGGCCTTATTTACAACTGGAGCTTGCTTAAAAAAAATAAAAAGAGCAAAAGCACTGTAGACCTTCTGTAAGTACAGATCACCTGTCTGCCTGAAGAAAAAAAATCTCCAAAGAAAATTGTGAGCAAATTCAAAAGAACATTAAAAACAAGCAAACACAAAACAAACAACAACCCCCATGAATATGGAGATATTTTTCTAGAGAAGAAGATGGTACCATTTTGGAATGTTAAATAAATGTAACAGCCCTAGCCTCCTCTGCATGTCTCCTGGCCTCGTTCCATGATGCTCATGAATATTTGAACTTTTTAGAGCATTATTCCTTTACAGCAAAACTGTTAGCCTAGAAGGGTTGCAACCATCTGAAACCCCACAGGATAGTATGATAGTTCATATGTAGGGATTTTAGGGGTAGATTTTCTGGGGGTTGTTTGTTTTTTGGATTTTTGTGGTTTTTTTTGAAGGGGGGTGACTGGACTGGAGTGGGACAAGAGAGATGCACAGGAGGTAGTGGTGCAGTGGTGCTGGCAGGGCATTGTGTAGCTGCCTGTCCTTGGCAGGCCCTCGCAGGGCTCTCCTGCCATCCTCACAAACTGCACATAGAATTTCTTGTTTAGTTCCCCTGATTGGAAGCAAAAATTAAAACAGCTTCACCAGAGAGGACTGAGGAGATGGTTTCTGATGGCCACATCAACACTGTAGCAGGAAAGGTTAAGTAGCCCTGGAGTGATTTGGAGCAGTGTTAAGACTGCTGTAAATTATTCAAGCTATTAGTAAATTGCAGGAATTGTGATCCTGGAGTGTGCTGGGGTCCAGCCAAAACCTTCTTGCGTCCAGTGAGTTGCTGGCATATTCCGTGCTCAGTGATGGCACAGGAACATGTGTGGTAGAGCATCATCCTGACGTGGGCCAGGGATGCCAGTCATCTGGCTTGGCCATGTCAGCTTGCCCCAAGACTCCCTGGTGGGGAGGGTGACACAGGTATGTTTTGGAACAGTTTTGTTCCAGTTGGAGGAAGCAAAAAAGGTCAGAAGCCAAATGGAAATGTAGCATCACTCTCTCTTTCAAAAAAAAAAAAGAAGGTAAGAAGGTGAACTGATTATAACATGTTTGTAATCAGCTGTTACACTGAAAAGATCCAGCGTGAGGCTCTGAGTTCATCTGGAGTACAGTACAGAGCAGCAGAATTATGTGCAAGTGTTTTCTTTCATTAGGGAAATCAGCATCTAATCTGTGTGGGAAATGGTGAATTTTGTTTCCACAGAAGTTCTGATTTTTTATATTTATTTGTTTGTTTGCCATCATACACATTGTGTTAGTTAAAGAAAAGTATTTAAGTCAAAGAAAATATGACGCAGAAGATTCAGGGTGCCATTTGATAAACAATGGGCTGCAAGTTGTCAAAAAAAAATAAAAAAAAGAGTCAAGTCTGGCACATGCTGAATCCATTCCTTTCTGTGCAGAAAGAAAAATAACAATTTATTTCCCATACAGCCAAACTCTTTCACAATCTGCATTGCTCAAGGCTTGAGTAATGGCCAGCAGCAGCAGGGACATTCGTCTGTTGGGATGCTCTTTGCTGCAAAGGTAAGTCAAGTGGTATGCCACCAAGCTCTCAGTGACCCCGTGGCTGCTACAGTAAGTTAGAAGCAATATTGTCTACATCTTGATACAGGGTTAATTAGTTTTCCCTGACAAATAGCTGTGGGCAGCATCTGAAACACACTGAATGGTTTTCCATTTGGGCCAAGTCTACTTACAGTGTTGGTTTGGCTGAAGGTTGCTTGTGTGCCTCAGATGCCTAAAATGAGTTGTTTTACAGCATTACCAATTACTGACTCAAGATGGTGATACAAACAGTGCAAAATTTGGATCTCATCTTTCTGGCTCATCTTGGCTGACAAGTTAATCTTAAAATAACAATTGTCTAATGGGGAAAATCCCACAAATTAGACAAGTGGATTGTAAAAATAGCTACCCTCACTGGTAGTCCCAAAGTAATTTTTGAACCATGCTGTAGCTAAAGGCTGTGGACATGTACCTGTTATCAAAAAAAAGGAGCAAAGGGCTGGCAAGAATTCCCCTTTAGTCTGCCTGGCATCAGTAAATATCTGCAGGTCAGCAGAAGATGTATTTATAGTTGTAACCACATGAAGCGAGAAAGCCTACACTTGCCCTGTATTTTTCCATGAAAGAGGTGAAGTAATTCAGGGTTTATGAATAGATCACTGTTCCTGGACCTTCTTTTTTGACCCCGATTCCCTTTATATAACAGTCTTCTGTTCCTCCTGTGGATATGGGTTTTTTGCTGGAAAAGTTATTTTTGGAATGAAGGTTTATAATTGATGCTAAAGCATGCAATAAGGCTTTTATATATATTCTGTGTGCTCACACTTGTTTTATGTAATGGCAACCAAAATTTAGCCCACTTGTTTTCAATTTTCTTTCCATGTTTACATTTGCTTTTGTTTCTGTCTCACTATTAAGTTTTTCCAAACACCCTGTATTTTGAAATACAAGGCTGCAATAATATCTATTCTGTTCATGCAGAAGTATTGATGTCTTAGTAAGTTAATTGTCATGTTATGTCATCTACTCAGGCTTCTTTTCTGTGGCAGAAGGCTAGTGAACAATTTTAACATATCTGTATGCACTCAGAAAGACAAGGTAATAAATGAGTGTATATTTAGAACCTGCTGTGCTTCCCCTTAAACTCAAGAGGGGAGGAGTAGAGTGAGGAAAGATAGATCTTTCTACTCACTTTGTGGAAACCTAAATCTGGCCTTCCTACAAATAAAAAACAGCAATCCCAGTTTTAAGCTACTTATGTACTGAAACAGCTGAAATTTTACCAGATAGTGACTGGTGAGGCCACATAGTTACATAAGAATGCTCTGCCTATCTGTATTTTGAGATACTTTCAAAATGCAGGAATCATAATACATTCTGAGAGAAGGATGGAGGCTGGAAACTTTTGCTTAGAGGGTGCTGTTGAATAGAGGCATGTTTTCTTTGCTTCATTTCTCTACTTCTTAAAAAAAAAAATCTTATAAAGCTAATTTTGCAGAAGGAACAGACGTAAGGTCTCCTTGCAAATATTCTTTTTTACTGTAAACCATACTTAGACTGGAATGTTTGCCAGTATTATTATGCTCCTAAAATCTTGCTTAGGCATACAATCAGGTTGCCTTTTGCAAGTATTGAGCATGTAGGTTTTCCAAATTCAATATGGGCTTCAGCAGCCTTAAAAATCTTTCAAATTCTCACCTTCTGCTTAAAGGCCTTAAGGCCTGAGCCTGGAAATGAAATTCATGGAAGGCTCCACCTTGCTCCTAGTCAGAGAAATGCCTCTTTTTGAACAAAATCAGATTGGGTAACCCACATTTGAAAAAGCCCTGGAAGATTATGGTGTTGGTGACTCTTCCTGGAGGTGAATTGTGCTGGGACTCATATTGGTTTTCTTTAAGGGATATTTTTACCTTTGTTTTGTTTCCCAATTCAACAGCTTTTTTGTGAATGAGATAATCTGTTATTTTCAAAACTACAACTAGACACTTTTTTGACTGTTGATTTGATGCCATTTTTGGTACCCATTATGTCTTTCCTGTAATTCATTCCCAGACCTGAACAGATACTCTCCACCATGTGTTAAAGTAATTTTGTCTCTGAAGTGTATATAGGTCATTACAGACTGCATCCCGGAGCAGGTGTCCATGGATGAGGATGACCATTTTCCATCTGTTTGTTTTATTCCCTGACTTATTTGTCACTATTAAATAATTACTACAGTGACAGAACTCCCCAAGTATGCATTACTGAATTTCTATTTCAGCCAGGAAGCAAGATGATAGCCCTTTGGCATGTGCACAGCCAAGGGAAGACAAATATGAACAAAGTGGGGCTTTCAGTTCCCATATCTTTGTGAGATAGTTGTTTGGGTTTTTTTAAATAACCTTGTGAGGCTTAGTAATGAGCCTCTGCCAATGCAGGCTCAGCTGCAAAGCCGTTGAGGTCAGAGGCAAAACTAGGCAGAAAGAGAGGCAAAAGAGGGGTGGCCAGGAGAGCTCTGTGGGTGACAGCATACCCAGGGACCGGGCTGTGAGATGGAGGCAGGACCTGCCTCTTGTGCTGCTGAGGTCCTCTCCTGCCCTCATGCCTGCTGGGGAGGGACAGGGATTGTGAACCACATCCAAAGTTCGGATGAAGGCAGCGAGCACAATCTCAGAAGACCAGTTAAGTTAAACTAGACTGATCAGGTAAACTTATGTTACCAAGCACTACTTCTTTCTTGGTAACCCGTACTGAGTCAGTAGCATAAGCTTAATGTATAAAGTCTATTTTTATTCCATTGCTCAGTTCTATTTAACTACAAATATTTCACAGTCTTAAGTAAATCCCATTAGAAACTGAAGTGGTGCTATAAAAACATGGCGTTATTAGGGGCACATCCTCATACACTTAATGTTCCCAGAGCGTAGGCAAGAAAGAAGCAAGTTACTAAATCATGTATCAGATTTAAAGAGTAAACTTTCAGTTGACAGTTCACTGAAATGATGGGACTACAGGTTACAACAAGTCCAGGCAAGCCACCAGCCTGGCTGGCAAGGTGCTCCAAAAGCTGTGGGTCAGCACAGCGTTAAGGCCAGGAGATCAAAGAGCACAGGGGCTGGAACCAGGCTGCTCTTATTTTTAGGGTCCTGACTCAGCACAGCCTGGAACGATAAGGGCTGGGATGTTTCCCACTGGCAGCCGCTGGCTCCAGTGGAAGAGCTGGCTGCTCCCCACAGGCAGGGGCTGTCCTCCCCGGTGCCGTGGCTGCAGCTTCTTTTCAGTTGGGACCAAAGCAGCTAAGAGGAGCAGGGAGTCTCCTGCATCCTGGTGCACTCCTGGTGCCTGGGGTGTTGGTACTGCGGAGTGGTGAGAACTGTTGGCCTCTGACACCCATCTACAACTCTCTGGTGTGTTTCTGCTTCCAGCAGTGTATTTTTGTAAATCTTAGATTTTAAAAAATTGTAGCATATAGGTTGATCTCTACACAGCCACATTCTTTGTGACCCTCTTCCATGCTCCAATAAGTGTGAAAGCTGATGGGGGATCCCCTGAGGTGGGTGCGTAGGGCAGCAGGAGGGCTCTGCACCTGTGGGCCAGCATCAGGAGCAACCATCTCTCACTGGCAACCAGCACGCACCTCTGCCAGGAGAGTTGAGGAAAGGAAGGAACTGTGTGCCCTGGCACACCATGCATTAGAAACAAATAGCACTGGGGAGAAATTCACTGGGAAAAGTGTTTGCACAAAACACCTAGGAGCCTTTCAGGCATTTTTTGAGGTGGGGACAGGAAGGTGTTGGGGAAAAAACTGTGGGTTGGAAATGTATTCCAACTATTTTTAAAGTAAACAAATTCCTTTTGAAGTTGTGGGCTTGTTGCATAAATTGTGCATTTGACAGAGTAAGTGGTGGGATGTTATGGTAATTACTAATGTCCCTTGAATATTTGGTTAACCACTGTATATAATCCCACATGCAGTAGTAGAATTTAGATCTACCCTTTGGGCAGGATTAACTGTTACTCTCTTTTTTCAACAACTTTTCAACTATTTGATTCCAGTACAAGAAGTTTTCCATTTTGAGAGGAAAAAAAATAGATGTCCTTTTGACATCTGACTTTTAAGAACAAGTTCTGTCCTGTACCTGCATGTGCTGAGCTGTGACTGCCTGGGCACTAAGCATGAGGGGTGGGAAGGCTGTCCCTGCTAAAGACCCTGACTGCTGCAAAAATAGATTTGACTTCTTTCCTCCTTAGACCTAGACACAGAAAATGCATTAGTGCAATGCTGAGCTCTGTGTTTCAGGTCAGATTCTTGAAGAGATATTAACACCTGAGAAGGTATTCATCCCTAACCAACCTCTACTGTCTGAAACACACCCACGCCCTCCTACCCTGTCCCCACAATTTTCTTCCACCTGTTACTTTATCTTCACCATCCTTCTCAGTTCTTCCTAGGAAGGTCTCCCTTGGTTCACACCATGGAGACTGCAGGACTGCTTAGGCTCAAGGCAGAAAGGTGATCTGCTCTCCCTAAGCTCAGTTTTTCTCCATGGGGAATGGCGTGTCCTTGGGCTACCACCCTTGTTCTGCAAGTGAAAAAAAAAAAAAAGGAGAAGCACCTAGGTGATCCCCTAAATCAGAGGGGTTTTTTGGTGTATTAAAGTACAGACACTCTATGCCTTCAGAAGAGCTATCTTGGGTCAGATTGCCTAGATTAGGTCTCTGAATGGTATCAGTTCCTCTCTGCTTGGCTTTACAGTGTGCTTTTATAAATTTTATTTGTATCCAGTTGTTAATTTCTTGTTCTTCAGTACCGAGGCAATACAGATCTTACAGTAATCTAGCCAGAGCTACCCAATGGTGCGGCTTTTGTGGATGCTGAGCACTCTTCCTGCACTGCCTTGCTCTCCTTCCTTCCACTGCTTCTTCTTCCCCCATTTTTCACCTTCATGACAGTTTGTCTCGTAAATGCACCCATGTTCAGCTCCTCACTGCTGCTCTGATAGCAGAGGAGAAAACAGGCTCTGTAATTGCTATCTTTGATACCTGCTGTTTTTCAAGACATTAACTGCAAATAAAATAATACGTTACAGCCACTTACCAACAGAAATCTATATAAGCAAGTTAAAATAAGATCTTAGCTCACTGGAGTACAATTTGAAGCTTAGGCAAATGTCAGCCATAAGCCTTTGCACTCTTCTGTTTAAAGCAAGTCTGAGTCTAGTTTCCAAAAATTATTTTAAATACATATTAAATACATATTCACTAGGAATAGGCCTTTTTATAACCTCCAGAGGTTACAAGAGCAAGCTTTAACAAGCTCTCAAATGTAGAAACCAAGACAATAGCTCTGACACCTTTTTGGATGTGGAAGCAGGGTAGCAGTATGGTGTGAGGCATTTCAGGAATTAGATATCTGCAAAAGAAATCCAGTAGCACAAATACTTTAAAATCTGTATAATTTCTTTTTTCATTTTCCATCTTCACATGCTCACTTGAAGGCTTCCAGCCTTGACTTTTTTAGTTGGTCCAAGAGTCAGTCAGCTGAAATGACACATACTGCTAGTCATGCTCTGCAGAATTAACTAGGCATGGGAATAATGTTGTTCCTAATCAGCATGAGTAAATATTTACCAAGTATTAGAAACAAATAATCCATTAATTTTCATACTATTTGGAAATTAAAATGGCTTTCCCTTTGGAAAATTGGCAGTGCTCAGAAATTACTAGGTGCTTTAAGGGAAATTCTCTCATTGAAAATGGCACAAGTTTCCTGGGTAGAGAGTTTAGTAATCCAAATTTAAGCCAAGACCAAGAGCTGAGCGTTTCTGATAGAAGTGGGGATGAAGAGTAGGGGCCAGAGCCACAGACAGCAGTTTTGGGGTCTGGGCACTGGCTCCAGATGGAGATTGTGGTGGCCACCATCTGAATAGGGAATCTGGGGAAAGTTTTTTCCTCCTCAGCCTTCCCATGTGTGTGTGCAGGAACCTGTCCTACCCCACCAGCCAGATCCTTCAGCAGCCCTGCCTGCAAGCACCTAGGAGAAGGGTTAAGTTATATTGCAATGTGATATAAGTTCTTGAGAAGCTAATGCAAATAACCAGGCATTACCTTGTTTGCATTGTGAGCAGACTGGTGAGAGTTTGAGGAGGGATTTAAAAGCTAATACATGGTAAGCTGAGAAGAACTGGAAAAACATTTCCTTATGGAGAGGTGGTGCAGAAGAAAGAGAGGAAAACATCAGTCTGGGTGAGCCCAAAAGGAGAATCAGGGATGTGTATATGAGAGGTGGTATTAGAGTCTGATGAGACCAGGGCTGAATTTTCAAAAGTCCACAGAATAGATCTGCAGATGGTAAAAACATTTATACTGAGGCCAGAGTGATCAAGAGCAGCTCTCATGGTCTTTGGGCTCATCTGAGGAGCCCAAACTTGATGAAAGAGCATGAGAAGCTATGGTTTTGAGGGGTCTCATAGTTGGGCACCTTCAAAAGCAGCATTATAAGCCAGCAGGGTGGGGTGGCTGAACGCCAGGGTGACAGAAGGGACGTCATGCTGCAGTCATGATCAAGTCAGTCCAAACTTCTCAGTAGAGGTGTAGAGAAAGAAATATCAGAGCCTAGGCATATTTTGGGAGGACAGAAGGGCAGGGAAATGGAGTCATCAAAAGTTACCTGACTCAGAGTGCTTCAGGGGAAGGAGAGGTGGTGGGACTGCTGACATGAATGGGGCTGGAGGAAGGGGGTTAGGAGCAATGTGAGGATTCAGTCCATTGTACACGAGCGCTCTGCATAGCTCAGTGTTGCCTACCTGCTCTCATTCCTTCTGTCTCACTGGGAAGCCCTCCAGAACAGACATCTCTGTGACAGTTGGCACTGAGCTGTGCCCTTGCTGGCGCTGCCCGAGGAGAAACAGGTCCATTAGGGATGTGGGCAGCTGGCAGCCCCAGGGGCAGTGGCTGCTGTGGCCAGAGCACAGTGCGAGGGGCTGGGGGCAGCTGCTTCCTGCTCCTGTGACCTTAGTGGGCTCTGGTTTCTGTCAGCCTATAGTCTTTCATCAGCTCCAAGTCCAGTCATAATTTTTAAAATATATTGTGGCTCTCATATAGAAGCAATCCTATGTCACTCTTTCTACATAGTTCTATTTCCACTTTCTATTCATATTTCTATTCTATTTTCATAAAAATAACAAGTTTACAGTGAGTACTGTGATTCAGGCACAGGTATAAGGGAATTGGTCTCAATGGATGCACACAAAACTCAGCAGTGAAGGTGCTATATCTTCTTAGAATAGACATCCTCTGTTTAATAGGAGACCATCTGAAGTGCTGGGGTCTGGGCTGTGGGCCCCAAGTTGGAGTTGACCTATGGATGAATCACAACCCAACAGTATGTCTGGTTCCCCAAGTGGTTTCAGGGCCCACAGACAACCAGGCCCACCTGTGTGAGACCCTGCCTTCTCCCAGGTGATCATGGTTGGGGTGGTGGGTGAGGCTAGAGATATGTTAACCAGGAACTGACTAGTCTGGGAGAAGACCTCAAGAAGCTGATCAGTTTGAAGAGAGTTCCTGTGGAAGAGAGTTCCAGTTGGGGACAGTTGGAGGAGCTTCTTGTGGGGAGCAGCTTGCTGAGCTCTCTCTCAGTGGTTTGTTCCCTCTTGGCTGATTTGAGATGGCAAAGAGCAAACAGATGAAGAATAAAAGATGAAGGTACATTTCTTCTTTGAGAAGGAGAAGAGCAAACAGATGATGAAGGTACGCTGAGGGGATGTTGCTGAGTTTGGTGTTGACCTGAGGAAGAAGAAAGCTAGCAGCACACCATCCCATGCATACCCAGCTCACAGCCCTTTCTCCGAGGGTATGCTGGATGCTCAACAGTTATGATTACTCAACAGAGAATAATGCAACAACTTCTAAGCAGCTCTTGATTCTGTGTTGGGTGAAGGAAGCTCATTTACATTTAAATACCCTTAAGCCCCTGAAAGAGTTTGAATTTTTCATTATGTTTGAAAAATAGCTTGTGCTTCTTTTCTATATCTCAAATGTTATTCTCTTATTTACAACTGCCCCTTGTGATTTCTCACTCATGAGCTGATCCTTTGCATGTCACTTCTTTCCTAAGCTGGCCGTCTGTTGCAAGGCTCTATGTATTCTCATATTCAGCTCTGTCAGGAATTTCTGTAAACTCCTTCATCAAACTATGGTATGTGGAAGAACATCACAGATTTTCCCAGATCTTTCCAAGACCACCTTAGCTCCACCACTTTTTCCTGTTTTGGCACTGTTTTTTGTAGGCTGCAGAGTAGCAGTTTATGGGTGGAGTGTTTATCATGGTGGGTCTTTTGTGATACCTTACTTAAAACTGGCATTTGCCAGGATGATTCTGTGTTAATAGGTTTTTATTATGAAAAGCATAGCTGACCTTTAAAGTCTAAAGGCCACACTTATGAATGACTCAGCCCGCTTTCAGTGCAGCTGAAGATTACAGTACGCAAACAAAAGCTAAAGCATACTTCTCCCATGTAACTTTTTGAGAAAGCAGAATCTGCCTCTGGCATTCACTGAGGGAGCTTTCCCTTTGTGTGCAAGAGGAAAATGGGGCAGGCTACAATAAAAGGCATTGTTTGTCCCAGCATGCAAAGAATGATGATCCAAGAACTGAAATAATAGAAAAGTGTTGGGAGGGAATTTAGTTCACAAACATGAGCAAGCCTGAAGCTATCCTGACAAGTTTTGATTCAAACTTCTCATTCTTCTTAAATTCTTTCCAGGCCAAAATGGATTAAATAGTTGCTAAACTTCAATCATCCAGCATTTTGCTGGGATCAGTGTTTGAGGATGGCCTTGCTGTGTTGCCATTGCAGCCTCCAGTTCCCTAAATCCCAGGGAATCACAGAGTATGTGCTCATGTGCTGTGATTAGGATCTGTCTCCTCAAATTCCATTGTTAAGGCCTCTGCAGGAGGGGCCTTCTTACTTTGTGTCCTGGAGAGTATCTGTCACGATAGTCAGCAAGTATAACCAAGTATTGCACCCAACATGTACGTAACAGGTTATAAGCTATCATGTTTATGGAGCTGGCTTCCAGACCAGAATATTGCGTGACAGCTGTGCTTACAAATCATTGCAAATAGGAGAAGAAAACTGGTCTTGCTGTGACATACCTAGAGAGATACTACCAGCCCTAGAATCTAAAAAAAAGAAAAAACCCCATAGATTAAAAAATTGTGTCCTTTTTCTTCTCTGGCTAGTCATGTTGGGATGTTGTCCAATTGAAATGACAGCATAATAATAATAATAAAAAAAATTCTGACATAGTTGGGGTTTTTTTCCTAAAACTCTTATTTTAAGAATAAAATCTCTTTAAAAGTTCAGAACATGTCATTTTTTCCCCCCCCTCTCCCTCCTTATGCTTCCCGAAAACCCCTAGGAGCTAATGCCAGACAAGAATTTGTGGTAGCAGTTACGTGTAAAAACTGTGTAATTTACGTCCTGTGGCCCTATCAAATATAATTACAAACCATGTTCGCAGCACTGCAAATTACCCAGCACTTCACCAGTGTGGGAGATGGCACGTTGCCTATTGTGATAGATGATCCCACACCTAGAATTGACTGGCAGCTTTTATGAAATAGCAAAGCATTCCTTTTGTGCCTGGCTGATGAAGGACAGATGGTCTTTTTCTCCTTCAAGAAGAATTCCCATAAGGCTTTATTTGCAATAGTTTATGTGCATATGAATTATTTGTATTAAAAGGGAATGAATGTGGCATTTATTGACTAATTAAACTCATCGAGACAAAGTGAAATTTTTAACTATTTCTTGCATCAGCAATAGTACTGGCTGGTCAATATTTCTTCTTTCTTTGATAATGGAGATAATTTTCATTAATGTCCCTTGTGCTTCTCTGGCAGTGTAAATTCATTTATACCTGCCTCTAAGGCCCCTCTGCCCTTCCAGAGCACTGCAGCAGAGTCTGAGGATAAATGAGAACCAAAGTGCTTTAAAGGTACCAAAAAAAAAGCATACCACAAGTTAATACTCTGTAATATTCATAATACTCTTTTTAAACTCCTTCTCCTTAGAAGTTCACATGTAAACTGAAAGGTTATGGATGGCTCAAGGGGAATTATGGATTTCCTCTTATCCTTTCATTTCTCCCTTGATGTATCCCATCGCTTATTTGCTTTTTGGTGAATATATTGAACGCCTGTTCAGCTGATTTTGTGGCTTAATTGAGATATAATGTAACCATTTTGTGCAAACAAAGGTGGTTTGTACAGCACAATGTTTTGGGCGTTGTGGTCTTAAGCTGTTGAGATGCTATTTTACCTTTGTCTTTTTAGAGCTTTTTAGAGCCCTTGCTTTTGGATCCACAGGTCCTTAATGGGTTTTTCCAATTAGATTCATAGTAAAGTGATAATCATGTTGATAAAACAAGAGGCCTGAGCTTTTAGTGGCTTTTTCCTTCAGTATGCTTTGCATGGTTTCATTAATTGCATCAGATTCAGACCTGAATTATTGAAGGCTTCGGAAAAAACACATATTTTGGTCAAGGACAATTAGGAGGAGTTCCTGGACTGTGTTTACACTGCTCAAGCTCAGCTGTCCATTAGTCACATTTGTACAACACCAAGAATGTGCCAGGAAAATTAAAGAGATTATCAGGTTAAACGATAAATTTTTGCTATCCTGTTCTTTACGTGGGAAGCAAAATCTACTCTTTCCTCTTGGAATCCAGACCTGCCTCAGTTCCCAAAGAATGGATGAACACTGTAATGAAAAAGCACATAAAAGGTAGGGCTTAGTTTCAAAGACTAGTCCATGGATGTCAAGATGAATCCACTCTCTGCTCTGTTTTGAATGCTCTCAGTGGTGCCTGCCTGTAAATCCAGTTACCTGCTCGTGCAGAACATGCAGAGGTGGCACTGGCTGGTGGTCTTTGTGCATGATCCTGCAGGCAGGCAGGCAGCATTGCACCTCCACCACGGCCTCTGCTGCTTCTCACCGTCTATAAACGTTGCTCTGAACGTGGCTGGCGAGGCAGAGCCTGAGCTGCCAGGGTGATGTGGAGAAGTTCAGCGTGAGTAAAGGAAATAAGTGGCCAGTAAACAAATAGGCAGAAGGGCAACAACCAATGGAAAATGCCCTGGGCAGAGGAGAGTGGGCTGCAAAGTTCAATGGGAGGTGAAAAACCCTGAAAATGGAGTGGAAAAGCGAAGACCTTGCCTGGGAGGGTGTTGTGAAAATCCCTCTGCGGAACATGGGCTGGTGGCTTTGTGGAGCATCCATGGGGCTTTAGGAGGATTGCTTACTGGTGGAGCCACATGCAAGCAAGGATTTGGGTTCTTTGTTAAAAAAATAAACCAATGCTAGCAACAGCAGGAGGCCTGACTGTAATGAACTTAATGAACGTGGGATATTTCAGGTAGAAGGAGAAATACGGGATTTCTTGTGTGTGTAATTAGGACACTCGGCAGCTGGGTAAGCTTTAATTGCCATCCAAAGTTCCCAATCTTGCCAAAGAATGAAGAGAGTGAAGAGAGCTATTGATTTCCATCTGGGCAAACAATTTACTTCTTAGTGCTCATCAGCCTGATGTGTATCTTCATTCCCCGTCACTGCTGTGTGCGAGCTAAAGCTGCTTTCATCGTCAGAGTTCAGGTGGGGGTTCAGCTGAATATATGGCTAGAATTCCGAGGCATTAATGGTAAAAACTGTCTCACTTACCACACTGTCAGTGTACAATGTGCTGTTAGTTTTGGAAAATCTCCACATCTCTAGGTCCTTATATAAAGCATCTCATTGCTGTAGTGTCCAGTTGCCTCCCAAAATTAAAATGGGCACAGAAGGCACCTTCTTCTCTCTCTGCTCAGGAGGCAATGTTTGGTTTATATGATGCATGTTTGTTTATAAATGTGGTGTTACTGAGCAGAGGACTAGATCAAAGAAGTGAATTTTGCATTTTACTTTGAAGATACAGATGTCCACAGTCAACATGATCTCTTTTGGGAGTAGCTTCCAAATTTTGTGGGCTAAATGCCACATTTTTGCCCTGTCATTGACAGTTTCATTGTTCCAGGGGCACAGAGCTGGTGCAGGTTATGATCTTTAAACAGAGATACAATGAGAAAACTCATATGTAGCCACAAACTGCAGAAATTTAATTAGAAAAAAAAAATTAAGTGGGATTTAGGGGGAAAAGGTTGAGAAGAGAGCAAGAGGAGGTAGGTAGAATTACATTTGCAAAGCTATGCAACTTGCTTCAGTTTACAGTATGGGATAGCATCATTAGGCACAGATTTTTGTACAACTAAGCAATCTAACAATGTGCATGTAATGGAGATTGGTGTGCCTGTGGAGGGTAGACATGTGTATGGTTTTCTGAAATTAAAAAAATAAAGGTTAGAATAATGAATTCTCTTCTGTTGAGGAACTGATAATTAGTCAAATAGTAATATTCAGCAGATGCAACTTATTCATGTAGGAAATTCCATCATATAGTACCCCTGTGGCATTGGACACTATAGAGTAGAAATAATGAATAGTCAATGGTCAATAATAAAAACTGAACGAATTCTAGCAAAATTATCTGATGGGAAGAAACAGAGAGAATACAGGACTGGTTTTCCTTTTGCTCATGTTTTGATCTGAAATGACTTTACTAGAATGACTCTGCACTGACAGCAATGACAGGGTGGAATCGGCCTCCAGATATCCATATATTTAGTAAGTGTAGTAAAGTTAAGTGATGGCTTATTAAAATGAAAGTAGTAATTGACTAATGTCTAAAAAGTAATCATCTAATATTAATATTGTCTAATAAGTGGCATTTTCTGACTCACCAGGAAAGGAAACTAACATGGATTATTATGGTCATTGAGTAGTCATATCTTGATTTTTCTGTTTGTTTAAGAAAGATTTAACTTGGTACAGTAGGATAAAAAAAAATTCAAACTCAGAAAGGCCCTCTTGGAAACAGTGATTTATTTTCTGTTGACTTTAATAAGAAATCCCATTAAAATAGCCTGTAGCGGAAAGCAAACTTCATATGTGGACAAAATAGGAAAATGTTGCATTTTCTGTTGGTTGGTCAGATCTTGAATTCCATCTTGTACCATTAGAGTATTTTTAAGTCATGATGTCACTGCTGCGTTATTTGTGTGTGTGTATATATATCTCCCTTTCTAATCAGGAGATGACAATATATGCAGCAAAAGTCATCTGGTACCTCAGACAGCTGTTAAAATACAACAGTTATTGAAAATACAACAGTTATTCAGTGTTGGATTATAGTCTCATTTTATACGCAGAGCAGTTCTACAGTTTGTAACAAATTACTTCTCACATGACGCTGTCTTGTCATCTTCACTGTCTCTGGAGAGATTTTGAGAAATGACTCATGGTGTGGTGTGCCCTACTTTAGATGTTGCTTTCTCTAAGGTGCTTCCCCAAGCCTTTGACTTTCAGTTCTTGAAAGAGGAGTACCAATAAGAAAAAGTGCCTGAAACCATTAGTTATCTTTAAAAATATGTCTTTCTGTTGTGAAAAATAAAAGAATGCTTTTCCCTCTGCTGTTAGAAAAGTTGTTTTAAATTACTTGTAACTGGAAGGAAGTAATAAGTATATAGTTCCACTCCTGCCATTAACGCATCTGTTAAAGTGAGCAGATAATTATACTTTAGATCTATCTATCCTGTAAAACTACAACCATAATCATTAAATAATTATATTTTCTCTAGATGCACAATAACATTTCTTCCATTCCCACTTACAGTGCTCTTTACTGTATGGTATTTCTTCTCTGATCCTGAATGAGATAAGGATATGAGCGTTTTGAGGCACTACTCTGTAGGTATTTATAGCAGTGAGGAGTAGAACTGCCAAAATGCATGAAATACACTTTTCTGTTGCTGCTTTCAGAGACATCAACATGAGGGCTATCTGCTTTCAGTACTGATTTTGTCTTTGCAGTTATCTTGTGAAAGGCATAACTGGCCCTCTTCACTTGGTTTCACAAACACATTTTAAACAGAACTGAATTTATGTGGTCAGCAAAGCTATTGGCAAGCATTTTCACTATGGGAACTGACTTCTCCAGCAGTTTATTAAGACAACATTCATTCCTTTCCAATAATGTGGCTGGCAGTGTTTGTACATCAACCTAATTAAAGCAGTTGGATTTCCACAAAATATTAAGTTGCTATCAAATGTAGAAGGACAAAGATTTTGAAATATCAACCGATGAGACAAGTGTGAGCATCAGTGGGGAATATCAGCAGCACATAGCAAATAGTAATTTACAGGTCACCACAAGCCTTCAAGATTTTTTTGGGGAAAAAAAAAAAAGAGTTGTAACATTGGTTTGAAGGTAACACAAGAAAGGGTGAATAAGATCTTTTACTGGTATAGAACTAGGCATAGATCCCTGGAGCTGAACATGGGCACGTGATTGCCATAGGACTAAATGGGAGGAGCTGATTTTTGGTGGAATTCCTGCTAATCAAGTGAAAGGATAGGAGGGTTTATATTATGTGTGGATGTTTGCTATTGTTTTCACTCTTTGTGTTTGGAATATGCTGAAGTGGAAATCTTCATTTTGAGTTGTGCCAATCTGTGGGAGTATTCAGACAGACTGTGAAACCTGAGCACTGGGCTAACAGCAGCTTCATGAAGGTCAACAAGGAGAATTGCAGAGATTTGCAAATGGGTGGACCTGTGCAAAATAGGAACCAACCAACCAGAAGCACTGCTGAAAAGGATCTGAGGGTTACTGTGGGTTCCAAGTTCACAGTCTTCAAATATGCAGAGAGTATATTGGGCTGCACTAGGAAGATCATGGCCAGAAAAACTGAGAGAAATTATTATCCTCCTCTGCCTGATATTGGTGAGGACTTTTCTGGAATATCCTGTCCAGTCTGGGGCTTCCTGATCAAGACAGAGATTGAGAAACCAGAGTTTGCCCTACAGAGGACTACCAAGATTATTTAGGGATCTAAAGTGCATGGTATGGAGCAAGAGACTTGCAGAGCTAGGCTTGTTTGGTTTGAAAAAGAGAAGGCTAAGGAAGTAATAGCAACCAACGAGTACTTGAAAGAGTTACAAAACACAATGGAGATAAATCCTTCTCCATAGATGCAGAGGATAAATCAGACAGAATTTGGGCCTTGAGAGATTTGAATTGGACATCTGGAAAAGCTTTTGCACTACAAAGGTACATGATCCAAACACTGTGTATACAGAGACAAGCTCTGATCTTCTTACTGACATTTGGAAAACAGACCTTGAAGTTCCATAGATGCTTCAGCTCAGCATTCCCTCTGAATCAAATGTTAGGTGGTATCAAGGGCGCCTCATCTCCTGCTGGTTTATATTCTGAAGGCAGTGCCCTCTGTGCTGCCTCTGGTTCCCATCATGGGCAGTGACAGTAGTTGTCAGGAAAATTGTGAAGAGTAGGAGTTCTCTCTCTTTCTGAACCGTACCTTCACTTCTCCATTTCTCTATTCTTTTTCAGCTGGTGAATTAGAGGCATCCAGAAACCTCTTGGTTAAGTGATAAGGAACAGCACAAGTTTAAACCTAACAAACTCATCACCCACTAACTCCTCAAATCTTCCAACTGGTGTCAATCCTCATGTATTACCTGATTCCTCTGAAAGCTCCTACCTGTTGTCCCCGTATGGTGGGGCAAACAGCCACTGAACCTTTCCCTCTGAAGAATAGAAGATAATTTCACGTCTCTTCTGTGTTGAATTACAGCAAGAGTTATTGCTGCCAGCCTGGATACTTTTTATTACTGAAGCTAATCTGTGTATCTTTTCATGTTTTATAGCTTCTTAACTCTGACACTTAGGACAGCATATTAATAAACTCAGTAAAACAGCCTATTGGAAATCTTTCTGTTTCTTAGCTTGATTTGTGATGTATTAATCTATCTGTTTGTCTCCAGCAGTAGTCTGAGCACCAAGGAGGCTGGCAAAAGAATGGCTTGCCTTTTGCAGGCACACAAGGGAAACCACAAAGTTGTTGACTTGTGAGCATACACATACATATATATGTGTCTCCCTTTCTCCATATTCTCTTTCCTGTGGATACAAAAACTAATTCCACTTTAACAACTTTCATATAAATATACAGTTTCATAGTTGCATTTGCAAGTTATTGACCAAGTCAACACCAGAAATGCACAAAGCATGTACAAATCAAGGCAAAAGATGCCTAAGTGATAAGAAAAGCTGGGAATTCATTTCCAGGCAGCTGGCTCCTGGAAGGAATGGGAAATGCAAACTAAGAAAAGCAAAAAATGCTACAGCCAAATGTCATTGCATCTTACTGCTGGGTTTGCAAGGGTTTTTCAAGCTGCGAAAGGGAAGGACAGCCTGTCACACCTGCAGGCTGATGCCAGCTGGTCAGCCAGCTCCACAGAAAAGGGAAATGGAGACTTAGGATAGACATTAAAAAACAACTCAAGTTACATTGTGAAGGGCCTGGGTCCTTTAGAAAATATTAACCTGCATCAATCAGCATTTTTAGGCTTTTGCTTTTCTAGGGAGTAAAGTTATAGTTTTGGTGGAAGGGAAATAAAAACACAGCATGTGCTTTATTCCTTTTGTATCAGTGCAGCCAAGTTTGGCAGCCATGATTTAGCAGAGACTTTATCCCACCCTTCTCACAGGCAGCCTTTTTGTGCTGTCCATGGGGACACTTGCAGCACCTCACAGCAGTTGGGTTTGGATTCATGAGACCCATTGAATGATAGCTGCCTAAGTGCCAATGGCATGAGCCATGTCCCTTTCTACTGCTGGAATTGATGCTCTCTTGCCAAGCTGATAAAATAACATAGTTTATTAAAAACGCTGTCTGATATCAGGAAATGTCTTTGTGCCTAATTTTCCCAGGGCAGCCACAAGAAGAACAATTTACAAACCACTTATCCTAGCCCTGTCTCCTCTTTCTGTCCTGGCTGGTGTAGTATTTCTGGTGTATTTGTGGAAGTATGTCCATCTGGGAAACAAATGGTGTCTTTCTATTATTTTCCATAAGAGAGATGTCAACTATTGTAATTCAGCATATTTTTCTACTGAGTACTAATCTCTATTTTCAGTCATGGTCCTCTGAACCTGTGGTACCTAACCCATGCTTTTTTTAAAATTCAACAAGTGACTTTTCCCCTGCACAGAAGGAAGAGCAGAAGTTGATGTAAGGCATGGTGAAGGTGAGGAGCACAGGAGGTAAATAGTCAAAGTCCTGCAGCTCTTTCCCCAGTAATCTGTTTGCTCAGCGAAGTGAATCCAGAAATTGATCCTGGCTGGACTAGTGCAACCTATTGTAACAAAACCTGTGGGAAGACTATAAATGTGAGGAATGCCCTGCGCCTCTGCACGTTGTCCAGGCTCCTTGGAGCCATGTGTCATGGTAACAATGCTGCCAAAGCTGACTTTTAAAGAATTGCTCTTTGACAACTTTGTCTCTCAACAACTGTGTAGCTGTCAGCTCATGGGAATTCCTCCTTCTCCAGAGGATGCAAAATGCCAGCTGAGAAAACGCCCAGTTCATTAGTCCAGACAAAACAAATATTGTATTTCCCTTGAACCAGCTAATTATAGAATTAATCTGACCCTGGTAAGACTCTGTGAGATAGCTTGGGTTCAACTCAGGCAAGGAAAAATGCTGCTCCCCAAAAGGATTTCTCTACAGGCTGGCAGAGGCACTGTTGATTTACACCATCCAGAAGAGGTTGGTCTCCTCTTCCAGGGGTGATCTGTTACATAAAGAATAGATGGCACGCGAAATCTGACCAGCATTCAGAAAATGCAAAAACACTTGGAAGCTTGGGCATGCAGTGGGGTGAAGTTAAGTGACTTGTTGCCTAATGTCTTTACCTCCTCTAAATGACAAGCCCAGACACTTGATTACTTAGTGAAACAATGCTTCAGTGAATCCATGTGGGTTTTTATATTACAGTACTAGAGCAGAAATTGAAAACTGTCAACTCTCTGGGTGAAAACCCCTTTGAGTCACTTTTCATGTATCTAAAGCATGACTATAGTAATATTTTTTTATCTTCTGTGTCTGTAAGACCAGATCCTGTATCTTTACTAAGAGAATGTTCCATTGATCATGATGAGAGGTTTTCCTTCAGAACAGCGTTTCTGTTAATAACAGCATTTGCTGTGCAGTAATTGCATGGTTTTCTATTGAACTGGAGAAATCACTTAAACCTGTATTTCTTTTAAAAAGTGAAATTCAGTGTCTGTCCATCTTTCTGATACAGATTCTCATCACCATAGCGGGACATGCTGGTGACTGAATGGCTCAACTTCCATCTTGTCCTGGCTTTTCACTGTCTCAAGTTTCAAGTAGCATTTCATTAATAGTGTGAGAGATGTCCATTAAGGCTGTAAAGCCAGTGACATTGCTCCAGCATCTGCAAGCAATGGGAAGTGTGTTCAAACTTTTGGGCCATCTAGCATGCCCAAGCAATCAGCCTGTGTGGTATGTGGTTGTATTCAGCGGTGATCCAAATTCTCCTTTATCATGATCACATGAACTGTTCAACAGCAGCTACCAGCTGTGACCTTCAGTCACCTAGTGGTGACATAAAGGTTGCACATTTGCTACTGGGGACGTTAGACTCATCATTATGTAGCTGTTTTAACTGAAACTATAATTTTCAGTGTAAAAAAAATAATAGAATTGTAAGACTGGAAAGGACTACTCTTCAAACACCCTTCTTCCCCAGCTCTGGTTTTCTGCTCCTTGCAGATACTTCTTTAACTTCTTAAAAACAGCTGATACTGAGGCTGCACATTCTTCCCAATCAATCTTTTTCTCTGCTCCTTATTTTTAGAAAGTTCTCTGTACTTTTCCTCACAAAAATTTAAGTCAGTCGCTTGCCTTCTGCCTTGTGGAAATTATTCCCTTCATCCCTGTGCCTGCTGTTTACATAGTTGAAGACTGTTCTCAAGTCACAGCTGTAAAAAAAAAAAAATAAATCTTATCAATATGCTCCTAGTGATTTTGTCAAATGAATGAAATTTCACTCTGTGTATCAATGACTTTGTCATAACTTTTAAACCCTACCTCCTGTTCCAATATCTGTTCCTTTCTCCTGAAAGCGAATGTGCTATTCACATATGCAGCCTCAAGTACATTTTGCAAAGCAATTTTCTTCTCACTGTCAGTGCCAGCAGATGACTGTGTACTGTCAGTCACAAAACACCTGGATTTGCATCCTTTTCTGCATGAAGCATTTTCTTCTTTCTAAAGCTTTCTGTGATACTCCATAAAAGGTCTGCACCCCATCTTCTCTTACAAGCACAGTTTTCATCCTTCTGTGTGAATTCCATAGTGTGTCACAGCTTTTTTCTTTGCTGCGGGGCAGCTTTGCTCTTTTATCCTAGTTTCTCCAGCAGGACAAAATTACAGAAAAATACTGGATATAGAGCAAGGTAGACCATAAATACTGTGTCAATGACTGTAGCTGACCCATTTTGTGTTACTGCATATGATGAATTTTAACATCACTCCCACAAAACTGTGTGAACACATTCTATTATGTAATGTTAATTTGTGATTAAACTGGTATTTTGTAATTTCTTATTATAAATATGCACGATTTTGCTCTGAGTGCATCTGTTCCTAGATTGTTAATGATGTCTTTCTGTTCAACATAAATAATAGAACAATCACAATCAGCAAATAGATCCTAATTTGTATTTAAACTGCACCATTTTATACATTCATGAAAATACAGATTACTTTTTTTTACTGTAGTTGTTACTTCTGAAACCTTGTTTAAATAGTGAATGTTTTGTATTTCCAAAACATATTGTATTTGTAGCATACCACTATCTCATACCACTGCATCTTATAAAGAGATCCTCCTTCCTCCAGCCTTGCCTCCCATAAAGTGGAAAGGTATTGAGAAGCTGCCAGAAGTGATACCTGGCCAGGTCCCAAAGAGCAGCCATGGCCACCTGAGGTCAGCCCGGGCTGACAATGCCTCCAGGGCAAACCTCACTGTCCTAATGTATCATGTGGCTACAAGATGACCATGTGGCATCAGCTCATATCTCATATTTCTGTAATCTCAGTGAGATCTAAAAATTCTCCTTGCTTATACAAGGTATTTATGGATGTGAAAAAAATTGGTATTGACTAGAACTTTCCAATCTATTGGCTGCAAGAAAAATTATTTTCAATACCTTTTCCGACAGGAGCCCTGGCAATTTTTTTAAATTACAGAAGAATAGTAGCACTTTTTCTTCTGGCTAAAAGTCACACTAACAAAAAGCAAACCAAAGTGTGCCAATGGCCGTGTCCCAAATCTGTAATAAGTAAAAATAGGCTTTAATGACTTTGGAAGGATCACACATTATGCCAGAGACAGTATAACACCATTTGTAGTGGTTTCTATGAATTTGAAATGTCCTACTTGATAGCAAATCAATTACCTGTCCATTTGTTTAAAGACAATAATACTTGCACGTTATTCAGTGAATGACTGTTATTCAATTAACTGCTCCTATGCACGGTAAGTGCAGGCAGCCGTTACAGGGTATTTGGAGAATGTGTGGAAAATGGAGATGAAAAAATCTAGTCAGCTGCCATTTTGGAAACACACTTTGATATTTCCTTCGTGCTATTTATTAACTATATTCCCAAATGCCAAACACGTGCCCATGTCCATGACAGCATGGCCAGGGCAGCTGCCCGGGTTTTGTCTGAGCACCAAACGGGGAATGTGGAGCTGTGTACTGATAGGGTCCCCTCCATGACCAGAGGGACATTTGAAAGAATCTTGCCAGTAAAAGAAATGCTGGAAGGAAAAATCGTATTCCTCCTCTCTTCCTGTCTGCTCTGGTGAGGAGAGACCTCGGAGGTACCTGGGAGGGTGGCAGCAGGAGCAGCACAACCCAGGACTGGTGCTGTGAATGTCACCCATGGCACGAGATCTGACCCAAAGACTCATTCACCTCCTGCCTGGAAGCCAGAGGTGTGCGCTGGAAAGGGCTGGCCCTCGACTGAGGGAACCTCGTCAGGATAAAGCTCTGGGAAAATGAGATTGAGGGAAGTAAGGGTTTCTTTTAGGGGAAAGGTGGAAAATGCTCATTGTTTCAGTCCCTGAGGCAGAGGTGGAGCAAAACGCTGGCGTCCTTTCTACCCTGCAAGGGTGGAAACAGCTTAAAGGAGTGGAAGAAGGTGGATGTGCTTTGCTGGTGAGTGGCCCTGTAGAAAGCCATGGAGAGGGATTAGGAAGTGGCTGGGATGATTTCCTTTGGATTTGTATTTGGAACTGCCTTCGTCATGGGATATTCTTCCCTTGGCCACAGGGATAACTGGCCGGGGAAGCACCGGGCAGCCAGCCCGATGCGTCCTTCAGCAGGAAGAGCAAACAGCCTTCTCCCCTGCCCACGCCCAGCTTGAATGAGCGTAGAGATGCGGGGCGAGTTCTGTCAGCGCAGTATGTTTTTATACACAACTACGTGAAATTACTACGTGAAACCACGCTGCCCCTCCAGCCCCGCTGTGGTACTGGAGCCCCACGGCGGGCGCGGGCAGCTCCAACGCCCTGCCTGGGGGCACGGCCGGGGTCAAGCACCGAGGCCGCTCCATCGAGGGTCGCGTTGGGCCCTCCCCGGCCAAACCGCGTCACCCTGAGAGTCTCTCCTGTGCTCGGGGACTGTGCCTGGCCCCCCGGGGCCGAGCGGGCCGAGCCGCCCGCCGCACAGGTAAGCGGCGCCCTGCGGGGGGCGGCCAATGGCGCGGCCCGGCCACCGCCGCCAGCCAATGGAAGCGAGCTTGGCGGCGGCCCCATGGAAATATGCCTGGTGGGGAGCCAATGGGGCGCGGCCGGGCCGCGGGCGGCGCTTTATCGGCTGCCGTGGCCGGCGGCGGTGGCGGTCGCGCGTTCCTCCCTCCCTCTGCATCTCTCCGCCGCGCAGCATGGCCGGGCTGGGCGGCGGCCCCGCCGCCTTCGGGCGCTGCACGCACGCCGTGGTGCGGGCGCTGCCCGAGTCGCTGTGCCGGCAGGCGCTGCG
>VYZX01031241.1:19223-94053 GCA_013401335.1 Brachypteracias leptosomus | reverse complement strand
GGGCGTGTCTCCGGGCCCGTCCCGGAGCCCCGGCGGGAGGGGACGAGGGGGCGGCGGTGCCGCGGCGGCAGCAGGGACGGCTCAGGGAGCAGCGGCCAACCTCGGCGGGCCCCGGGCAGCCGCTCTGGCCGGCCTCCCGCTGCTGTCCCGGCTGGCAGCGCCGGGGCCGTGCCGGGGAGCGGTGTGCTCTTGCTCCGGGAAACAAGTGGACGGTGTAAACTATGACTCATCCTTTCTGGGGCTCCCGCTCCGTGCGAACTTGCCCAGCTCGGTCCTGCGGGGTGGATCCACTGGTCGTTCGTACACGTTTGTGTCTGTGCTGCGGCACCGCTCCGTCCAAACCCCGTTCTCGTTGCATGTGCAGCTTGAGCTCTGTTCCAGGCAGTGCATTAGCGATACCTTCGGTAATTGTACCCGCTGGCCGGTGCGCAAGAGCTGGTGTGTGTTCTGGTATAGTCAGTGTTTGCATGAATGCCCTTGAAGCTGCTGTTGTCTTCCCGGTGCAGCCGCTGCAGGCCCTGTGGGCCAGGGGTGTGAGAATGTGTGGGTGGTGCTGGTCCTCCCGTTGGAGAGAGGTGTGAAGGATGAGCAGCTCCAGGAGCCTTACTTTAGCTGTTCTTAGGAGTTGAACATGCTCAGCCCATTCATAAACTAGTTCATCAGGCAGTGCATGCACTGAAGTGCCACCTAGTTATCTCCTCCTCGGTGAGTTGTGAGTAAATTAAACCTTACTCTGAAGCTGTGAAACTACTATGCTAGCAGCCTGCCTTCCTGTAAGTGTGTTTTAATGTAACCCTCTTCTTGTCTCTTGAGTTACTATCTCTGTGGTACCATAGCTCATCTTGTGATCCACAAGCATGTGCTGTTGTGCCTGTGGGATAGGGCTGGGCCATTGGCTGTAGTTTAGCAGTAGCAGCTCTTGGCTGTTGAGTGCGATGGATGAGTGTCTCTGCTTGGTATTTTTGATGTAGTGCCCTTCTTTTACCAGTTAAAAAGTTTACTTTAATTTTGTCCAGCAGTGTAACAGTCTGAGATACTACACACATCTTGTACACAGGCACTTCCTTGTGCATACCCATGTGTATTTACTCTTTGAGGCACATGTGAATGCTCTTAAAGGTGACAGCATCAAAATAAAGTATGTTTGCCACATGCTACTCTCAGAAGCAGCTGTTTTTCAGCCAAAGTCCAAGTGAGTTTTCACTGGTCCATCCCATGACTCACTGGTATGTAGGTGTGTGACTCCTGCTGCCATTTGCAAAATTTCCCCTTTAGGAGAACAGATTTTCTTCTTTCCATGGGTGACTTGTCCAGGTAGAGTCATGGATCAAGAGGCAAGAAAAAACTTTGAAACATAATTTGAGCCGTGTTAGTTTTCTTGAATGATGGAGCAGTCCCTCCCCTGACTGTGAAGTAAAAAGGAAGAAGTAGTTGAACAAATATCCTCTTAAAGCTGTAACAATGTATGACACTGCAGTGCAGTGCTTGTCTGAACATATAACTCCTAATAATTTACAACAATTCTTCCTCCTGGGAACATCATTATAGCAGTGCTTTGCAGAGACAGGGAGAAGATGCTTGTTTCTGCAGGATGATGCCTTTCTGCTCCTGGTCCCTCTCCCCTCTGAGGCACCCCCTGGGGCACCCTGTCATCCATGGTGACTGAGTCCAGGGGGTTTAGCTAGTGAGTCTGCTTTGAGTAGTTGATGACCAGGATGTCATCTCAAAAACAGTAAGATAGTCAAGGCTTTAGAAAGCAGAAATTTGTACATGAGGACTTTGCCCAGAGGTCTGTGTGTCATGATGGAGGACTTGGAAATGTGCCTTGGACATCTTGACAAATACCTATGATAATCTTGTTTTCATCAAAATCCTCTCAAGAAGTAGTGGTGGTTATTGTAGCTTCATAAGACTGTGTTTTCTATTGCAGCCAGAGGTTCTCTGGTCTTGCTGCCTCCAGCTCTGGTCCTGGGGGTACCAGCTGCAGGTGTTCAGGCAGTCCCAGCACTGAACTAAGGGAGACTAGTGCCAGCTCCTGACTCTCCTGTTCATCTTGTTGGGTGGCTTTTGGCAGCCCAAGGTGTTTTTCTGGGGTTTTTATTCAGTCTCTGAATTCCCCGTTGAGATAGTTCCTGGAGGCTGGTGGCAAGTGAAGATGCTGTCCTAGCATCTGCCTTGTTAAATGGTCTGTATCTGTGACCTGGAGGAGATGGGGACATTTGTATTGAGCTGTAAATGGCCCCAAACTGGGGGACAGCTCTGCAGGAAAACCCTTGGGAGGGAGGGAGCCTGGTGGGCAGCACAGTGGCCATGAACTAGCAGTGTGTCCCTGTGGTAAAGAAGGCCAATAGGATCCTGCAATCTGTTAACAAGAGCAGAACCAGTAGACTGAGGGAAGTGATTACTCTCTACTTAGCACTCACAGACCACATCTTATCAAGAACATGGAGCCAGCCAGGCTGTTCTGTTATGTGGCAGGAGGACAAGAGACAACAGATACAGGTTGAACCATGAGGTTTTAGTTGGGGTATAAGAGAAGGCTTTTTGGTGAGGACAGTCAAGGAGTGGAACAAGGGCCTGGAGAAACTGTGTAGTCGTCATCCTTGGAGGTTTTGAAGATCCAGCTGGATAAAGCCCTGAGCAACCTGGTCTGTTCTTATAGCTGGCCTTGCCTTAAGTAGGAAGTTGACCTAGAAACTTCCTGAGGTGCCTTCCAACCTGAATTATTCTGTGGGCATGAAATCAGTTGTATGTTAGGACACATGGAGTCAGGCACTTGTCAGTTGAACTGCCATGAAATCTCCACTGTTGAGACAGTGGACAGATGTTAAGTCTGGATTTTTCCTGGTCTGATAGATCCACTGCTAGAAAATTGGAAGGATGGAGCCCTGTGAAACCAGTTTCTTCGTGGTGCCTCTGAAAGGCTATACTCCTACTTCAGCTAGCTTGGTCGGCCTGATATGAAAGCAAACTGAGGCTGTCATAGTGCATTGTTACTTGTATGGTCAACCGGATGACAGAGGGAAAGGGGGTGGTTGCAGTCTGTGTAGAGCACCAGTTTCTCAAAGTGCAATCTCTTATTCTTTTTATGTAACATAAGTGCAAACCCATGAATATTTTAGTGGTACACTTGGCTTAACCCAATTAATATAAAGTCCGGCTCCTGAGCACGTGCTCCTGACAGGAGCCTCCGTGTAAGTCAGGACTCAGCCAGGCTTAGTTAACAGCCAGGCTTAACTGTTTAACAGACTTCTGTACAGAGTGGGCAGGAGCGGTGAAGGAAGGGGTGAGGGAAACAGGGTTGTAGGGTACAATTTCTGCAAAGACCTAATAGAGGGAGGGCTTGTGTCCAGGAAACCTGCCAAGAGGCATTTAGTAGGTCAGGCTCTGAAGCCTGATCCAGACCAGTGAAAACTGAAGGGCATGTGGGGCTGCCAAAGTGCGTCCCAAAGACAGTAGTCTAGCTGAATAAGCAGCTGGAGCAGTGCTGTTTCAGGTGCCTCCTGATAAACTGTCTGCCAGATGCATGAACTGAGCAGCACTGTCTCCATCTCTGTTTCATGCTTCTGAAAACCCATAATGCAATATTTAAGAACTGATACAGCATGTTCTTTCACTGACTAGACTCCTTATTAAAGCGGCTTGTCATCAATTACTGTAACACTGTGTGCAGCGAGCAAATCTGCAGTAGCTTTTATGAAGCTTTCCAGTGTTATAGATATTCTTGCTTACCCATCCAGCATCATTAGATTCTTTACTGGTTGGTTGTCTGGAATAAGAAAGAAAAACAAACCCAAAATAAAATCTGGGGTTATGTCTGTTCTTGCTCCAAATTATTGTAGGGAGAAAAAAAGAGTTGAATTAAATTTGATTATGTTCAGTCAGTACTGGGAAAGAACCCAGTATTTTTTTTAGTGAAGTAGAAAACTAAGTCATGCATTTAATGATTTGTTTGCAAGAGTCAGACTTATTTCAAGGCGTTATCAGCTTCTGAACTTACTTTAAAATTCATAGTTTCTGGGAAGTTTTGGATTTGGCAGAGAGGTAAAGGCCTTTAAGATAAGCCAGAGGTAGATTGCTAATGCAGATAAGCTGGTGTTTTGTTTAGCTGTGTGCAGTCACCAGTGCATTTGATGTTCAAGATGAGTAACTCCAATGGAAATGTTGTGATCACTGATCAGATTGCTGGTTCCAGCACCTTTTGTTCCAACAGTATGTTCTCAATTGTTTATTCCTCTAGTATAAACTCTTCACGTCACCTTCTGAACACAACAGGGTTAGTTGCTGAGAAGACCCTTTGTCAGCACATTGCTCTTACTGCCTAAGTTGTCTTAATGTGCTTGGGATAGCACAAAACAGCATTTCGACTGTTTCTGTACTTACACAGACAGATGGAAACTCAAAAGCTCAGCAAAATGCACCCACAGTGATCTGGCCTCTTCTCAGCTACCAGATAGGGAAGGGAGAATAGCTGGTGCTGCGAAAGCTTCAAGAGCTGCTGCAGAAGATTACTGTGGCTCCTTCCTTGGTTGTCAAGAGGAAACTTCCACCCAGGAGTATTGTTATTCCTCACTCCCCCAAGACCCACTGGGGACAACTTGTAGGGCTACATTCCTGTGGTGTAAGATGATAGACAGTCCTTCAGCTGTGAGGACAGCAGATGAGCAGCAGAGGAGTATGCTTGTCAAATCTCACCCTCTCAGCAAGCACTGGGAGAAACCTCCTAATTGCTTTTTGAGCATCTCTGGGTACCTCTTACCAAATCTACTTGCTGCGTGGCAGGGCTTTGTCCACAGCAGTGCTTCTGCAGAGCTTCCAGCTGTGCTGGGCCAGGTAACCTCACCTGCTCAGCTGTCACCCCTCCCCTCCCACCCTGTCCAGCTTCTGCAGGGCTGCACAGCTGTATGTGGCCTAGAGCTTGCACTCTGTGCTGGGCTGCAGTCCCAGCTTCAGCTTACTGCTTGCAGGAATGAGTCTTATGACAGTTGTTGGAGGTTTCTGAGAAAACAGAAGGCAAAAAATTTAGGAAGTTATGTATGTGTTGCATAGAATCAGATAATACTACACAGCTGCTGCTAAGTGCTAGATGCTTTTTGTACTCCCTCTGTAGACCTACATAGTTCTGTTGGGTAATTATGTCAATTGCCAAGTAATAGAAAAGCTAGGCTCAGGAGAGAGATTCAAGGCACTGCTAGCTCCTAAGCTTAATTAGGTGATGGGGTTTCTATTTTATAGCACATGCTAGTACAAAAGAACCTATACTTGCTGACTAATCACTTAAACCAGCATCTATCTGCACAACTAGCAAATATCTATCTCCTTTCCGTGGAGAATTAGTGCTTGCTGATCACTAGAGAGGCAAGAAGATAAACATTTTATTACCACTTTAAATAATCATCGTTCATTAAACTGTCATAAAAAATATGGAGGTCTTGTACTTTTACACTTATCCTTTGCATGTCCTGTTTTGTGCTTTACCCTTCATGTTACAGACTAACTTTGTTCTGCCTAGGAAGCTTATAATACAAAAGCAGAAAGGTTACCACTGTGTCATTGCTTAGTGCATAAAACAGCAGGTGAGTGAACAAAAGCTTTACATAAAGGCTGACAAAAATTAGAACTGGCACTAGGTACCTTTCCACCATCTTCTTGGATTGCTGTGTTTTTTTGTTGGGTTTTTTTTTCTTGAATACCTTTCCCACTTTACACCGAACCATACACATGCTATATTAGCCTATCCTTTTCACCATCTTCTTGGTCTATCCTCAAAATCAGAGTGAAAGTGTGCCAGATATTGTCAGTGTGTTGAGAAGAACTAGTCAGAGTTCAGGTAAGATGTATACCTGAGTTTTAACATGGGTTTTGGTTGTCTTTTATAGAGCATATAATTGGCAGAACCAAATGCAATCATCTACCACAAAGTGGTAGAGGCTTTCTCCAGGAGCAAACAGGTGATGCCCACCATGGGGTGCAGAAGGCACTGAAGTACTTCTCATCAGAATCTGCATCACTGTTTTCTTTATTTCATTAGCTTTTATTTTCAGTGGTTTGGTATTAGCATATAAATTAACTGAAAAGTACCAAGTAGAGGAGAAAAACTTCTTAAACAGTATTGAGAAGTGTAAATAACAATCCTTTAGACAGTATCAGGTAGACCTGTATCAGGGACCTATGTCATGGTATTATCTATCAGTAGACATGAGAAGGGATATTTTAGCCTCCTAAAGCACACTATTTCAAAAGCAGTTTGATTTGTTTCTGTGGCTCTGCCCCTTCCATCTGCCTTGCACTTTGAGTGCTGCCTCATGGTTTGATGGTTCTTTGGTCTTAAAGTTCACTGCTGATGTAGCTCTGACCCTACATTAATAGAGCTGACACTTTGGACAAATTGGCTATGCCAAGAACTATATTTTTTCATTTTCAATTTTGCTTCTGTGATCACAGATTTAATGAAAATGTTAGGAAGTAGCTTCTACTCAGATCAATATAAGTGGACTGTATTCATTGTAATTGGTTTCTATCTATAGAACTGTATAACAGTCTTTAAGAGCAGTCTAGGAACAACCTGGGTTTTATGCTTTTCTAGCAGAGGCAATATTTAGACCTTGTTATTAAATTGTGATGTCAAGTTTCTCAGGAATATCCAAGTTGTTGACCAGAAGATTTAAAAAAAACAGAACCCTAATTAAATACCTTCTTTTTAATCTCCTGTGGACACTGATTATTATTGTTCAAGCCTGATGTCAGCTTTTGTACAGTGTTAATCACAGCTCCTTTAGCTGTGATAAATAGCCCTTGGTGAGCTTACGGTTCACTGCAAATGCTAAGTGGTTAAAGTTCCAAATACCTACAAATGTTTCCTCAAAGTGAAAAGAGCCTCTTCTGCTGCCTTGACTTATACATATGACTTGGAGCTACCCTACTTCTTTCCTGAGAGATTTCTGCCCAGACTTTCAAATCTAACCTAAATATTTTTGGTAAGTCTCACTTAAAAACATTGTAAAAAATAAGTTACCACAATCACTGCTGGAGTTTTGGTTTTGAGATTCCAAGGTGAGTTGGTAATATGACAACTATCAGGCAACCTGCACTGTGAGTTTTGTTTTAAATCCTATGCTCCCTGCAAGCCTCCAACACCCTACACTCTGCAAAAAAGAGATTTGGGGTACAAACTGCAGTGCTATCTTGCTCATTGTGGGATCTGCCAGCATCTGTGGAGGGTGGCGAAGCAGGGTGTGTGATGCAGAAGAGCTCCTGTGTGCTCTGCTTCTGCCTGTTGGCCTCTGAGATGCTCTGGTGTGGAGAGCAAAGTCCCCAGCTGAGGTTTCCCATGTTCTACCAATAGCACAAGCAGCAGCTGCTCCCATTGCTGTGCCAGGACATGTGTACACAGAAGCAGCATTTATCTTCATTTTCCTTCCTGCCTCTCAAATTGCCTGCTTCCACTTGCCAACTCATCTCCAGACCCATATCTCTCCATCTGGGCTCTTCTTGCCCTCCACGTCTCCAAATTGGCCTCTTATAGCCCCTGTATACTGACATACCAAGCCAGGAGCCTAATGTGCCCTGCCCACCATGCTGCCATGCAGAGCATGGGCTGTAGGCTGTGGGACTGTGCTGTACTTCCCATGGGAAGAACAGAAGCTGGCATGGCATCTCCACTGGCAGGACACACCTCTGAGAGCGCTTCTGCAGGGTTGTGCTGTGGTGGAGGCTAAGTGCAGCTGTTTGCTGGTAATAGTGTGTGGAGTGCCTGTTTATCACTTCATTAAAGTCCTCAAAACTTGATTAATTTCCCTTTCCACTAAACTTTTCAGTAATTATTGAATTTTAGGTTTATATTGCAATCTAGCTTTTATTCTGAGCCATGCATTGCCAGGTCCTTTAGCTGATAGGGAGCTTTTGTTGTGAAGCATTCTGTCTTGAGGCAAGGCATACAATGCTTGTTTCAAGGTCCTTTACTACACTTTCTATGAAGATACATGTCTTGTGTTTTCAAACAATGTTATCTGTCTAACCCAGTGAAACAGCTTTTTCTTAGTCTTTTATTTTCATTATCTTTTAAATGTTTGTGTTGCTTTGCAGGCCATTCTGGCAATTGGCTTTATAAGAACAGTACTTTCTGCATTCAGATGCCAAGTTGATTGTGGTTACTTGTTGCTCCAATGCTGTATCTTGCCAAGCTTTCTCCAGTTCTAGGTCCTGATTATCTTATACAAAACTCCTAATGTTTCATATAAACCAGTGTGATTCCCTTGATGCTAGATCAAGAACATGAGTCTCAGCTCTGGCTGCAGGCAAACTTTCCTTGTAAAACACTTCTGAAGTAGAAACAAATGTGGCAGAGGCAAGAACCTTTGGTTTATTACTGTTTCTCCCAAAACTATATTTGATCAGGAAGGCCAGTTGTCCTTAAAATTTGCTGCCTTCAATTGTCACTCACCTCTTGCATGCAACTCTTCAGCAAGCATGACTGCTCTAAATGTTGATTTATTTTTTTTTTAAATTAAAGTAAACACAAATGGACTTCAATTTCTATCAATATTACTGGTTATTCTTTCCTTGATGGTTTCTCTGGAGTGGTTCTGGAACAGGTACTTGTCCTCTGCTGCAGACACAGCATGACTCCACTGAGGATGCTGTGGGAAGTGACCATATAGAAAGCTTTAACTTGCAATACTGCACTTATACTGAGTATTTTGTAAGCTTAGCAGTTCAGATTAGCCCATGCAAACAGTGTCTATGCTTCTGTGTTGTTCAGTTTTCAGAGAATTTCTTGTATTTGTTGAAAGTCTCCTGAATCAAAAATGTACCTGATTATTAAACATCTGAGCTGAAACACAAATCACCTACACAAAGCAGAGTCTTCATTGCCCATAAGTTATACCAGTACAAACAGACATCTGTGTAGAAAGCATTGCTTATGGCAGGCTTACAGAGGCTGGCGGCTGCAGAGAATGTGTTCCTACCAAGAAGAAAATTACTGACAGTAATTACTGGTCATTAATTGCTTTTTAAAACCCCCATTTGTTTTACAGGAGCATATGTCTAATCAATCAAGTTTATGGTGTAAGAGAGCTTCACTCCTGGTATCAGTTATAGGGTGAAGAAAAATGATGCACCCACAGCATCAGATGACAGTGTGTTTTTCTCGCTGTCTCTTTTGTAGAAATATTAAGAATTTTTATTTCAGGAAAAATCAAATGAAATATTTGGCTGAGGTATACCTGAGTCAGGTCCTGTATTCATCCAAGGCCACTGATCACATACAAGTCAACTGACAACACTGTAATGTGCCAATTTTATGTCATTTTTAGTCAATGGCAGAATCAAACAATTTTTTAAAAAACAGCTTGTTCAAGACTGCAGAACTCATTTTCATTTTAGTAGAGATTCAGTATTTGGCACCATCTTTAAAAAATAGTTGTGATAATTTGTTTCTGGAAGGTTTATGTCTGTTAATAGTAAAAGAACTGGCTATCCACATCTGTCTCTGAATGCCAACTGAGGTTCTCTGGCAAGATGAAATCATTTCTTTGTTCAGTCCCAGCTGGCCACTGAAGCAAACTGAAATGACTGCCACATAATTGGGCACTATTGGCAGTGTTGTGATTGAGTTTGGATTTATCTTGGTTTTTTAAGGCTTAATGTAAGAACTGCCAGGGAAGCTGAATCCCATGCCTTGTAGAAAGGGTGATCTTACAGAGCAAGAATCCTGCTTGTGCATCGTCTCTGCACTTCAGTATGGTCCATGTCCTTTGAGTCACAGACCAGCAGCCATGGAGATGGTCACCTCCATGCAAAGCCAGGCTAGAAAGGCAAGTGCTTTAGAGATGGAGCTAGTTTTTGGCCTGCCATCCAGAAACAGCAAGCTATTTTTTTTTTTTTTTTAAATACATAAACTCCAGACCATACTTCTCTGCAAAGGTGAGAGACACTAGGCCTACAGGAGTTAACTTTGCAAACAGTACAAGTGCTTTGGAAAGTTTTGCCTACCCAAATATCTGTGTGTGCCTGTCATCACTGTGCTTAAAACAGTAAAAGTGATGGATCCCAAGTATCTCATGTTCTTCCAACGCTGTACAGAGGAGAGGTGGTGTGGCTGTTGCTAGTCAGTCAGTATTCCCTGAAGTTCAGTGCTTGGTTCATGAAGTTCATGGCTTGGTATGTGTTACAGGCCTTTGGGAACACTAGTGCATGTACTGGCAAAGTCTGGTAGCAAGAGCTAAAGTGAGCAGTGCTGTTGAGAGGCAAATAGAAACTGATAGAAACAGTAGGTACTGAGGGAGGATGATATGAATTGGATACCTGTATTTTTCCAGCAAACACTGAAGTCCTCTACAAGTTTGCCTGCTTTTAGCAAGGTGATATGGGATGACTTCTGTAGCCACCTATGTTCAGAAACTTTAAAATGTGATGCTTTCTTGGAGTAGAGGGTGTTGAAGAAGGAGGTGGCACAGGGTTGTGATAGACCCTCTTCTACATTCTTCCTGGCTGCAGCAGCTCAATGTGTGCAAAGAACAATGGGATTTAGTGTTGTTTCTAGAAGGAATCAAGCAGATGCTACTCTGCTGTTGACTGTACTGGTCTTTGTCAAATAATTCTTGATTCTTTTGACTGATTTGAACTGATTTTAAGGAAGGAAACTGTCTGAAAGGTAAAACCCCACCAATGCAGGAAAAATAGGGCAGAAATCGAGGTAGAGACATCCTGTCAAAGCTGGGATGAAGTAAAGGTATGGGGGTGACCTGACAGTATATATAGGGAAGAGCCATTGTCAGCACTTTAAGAATGATGCTGGATGCCATGTTTTCACAGGTGCTGGCAAGTCCAACTGTGAAACTCAGATCCATATGAAATAGAGCTTCAGTAGTGCCATACAGCAAGCTCTTCTTTTTATGACCCTTAAAGCAAGCGTTTCTGTTAATCCTCCTCTTGTTCTGGGATGTAACCTTATTGTCACACAATAAAATAACCAGCTTGCCTTGTCCGTAGGGCTCTGGGTTAGGACAGTCCCTTCCAGATGAGCATTTCCAAAACTCATTTAAATGCTGTATGCCTTCAGTATTGCTGAAAGATCTTTTTTTTTTTTTTGACTGGATTTAAATTGATTTTTCATCTGGACCCAAAATGCTGTGTGAGGTTCTGGTTACCCATCCTGGAAATGCAGTGTGAGCAGAAAAGGTAGGGGTGGATAAGAAGACTTTGCTGCAGTGTAGAACTGCTTCTATGTGAAATTATGCTAATTAGATAAATGCCTTCAGCTCAAAGTTATTTTGAACAGGGGAGGGGAGAAATAGGGAGCTCTACAATATCTGAAGATTAACAGGGGATGATAGTATGAAACTTGATGACATGCAGGGAAATACCCAAGCAACAGATTGAAGCAGAAGGAAGTACTTTGTCATGCAATGCACAACTAAACTGTCAGATTTATTGCCAGGGTGTCGCACTGGCCAAAAGTACAGGTGGGCATCAACTAATGAAAGAGGTCCATCAATAGCTGTTTAACACTTTGATCCACATGCAATATCTGACTTTGGAAATAGGTACAGTGCCTTTTCCAATAAGCTGGACACAGCAGCACTCTATACTTGTCCTCATTCCTTTATTCTTTACTTAAGCTGCCAGTACTGATCACTGTTGCAGTCAGGCTACTTGGATATACAGGTCTCTGTGACCCACTTAAGCTGTTCATGTATTATAAATAAGCTGTAATACTGATAGCTGTTTAGCAGACTCATAATGAGTCGCTTGCAGTGATACTGAAGGTCACAAGCTGTCCAAGGACTGCTGTTTGAGAGGCAGCTGCCCTACCTTAACCCTGCAGAGATCTTGCAGGTGTTTCTGTCCCAGCAGGCAAGGGGAACCTCTATTCAAGCTTAATCAGGGTGTCCAGTGGTGTAAGATGAACCACCACTAGCACCAGCAATGGATGCACTGAGGTCAGACATCGATTTGTTTTTTTTTCTTCCCTGCCTCTGTATATCTATCCTAGCACAAATAGTAGAAAATGAAATGATTCCACCATTAAGACACAGATTTTATGTTAGAGGTATAAAAGAATTTTTTTTTTCCCCTCTCCTTAGCAAGTGAGATTAACCCTAAGAAACAGTGCACACTTTGTAAAGCAGAGATTTCTCATTGGGAAATGTTTTTTTCTAGCTTTTCCACATCAGCTGTGAAAACATATTGCCATCCAAGCTTTGCAAAATGATTCTTAGAAAGGCCTAGTGATGAATACTTGCTATACAGAGGTTTGGTATATTGAGAGCCAGGCTTAACGTTGTGGAAGAGAGTGTCCTAGAAGAGCCTTTGCAGAAAGATTCCTTGAGGAGGATGGTCTCCCATGTGCTCTGGGATCTCTTGTTGTGGGGCAGTTGATAGCAACGGATAACCTGCCAGTTTGTGCTATGAAAGTGATGGACAGGCTTTTCCTGAATAGCCCGATATGGATTGAGTGAGCCTGAAAATACCAGCGCTGATGATAGAAAATAGTTGGGAACCTTTTGGAAAAGGCACTGCTTTTTTCTGCCCCTGTGCCCCTGCTTCACAGCTAATTGAATCACTAAAGATTTGCAAAGCAGAGCTGCTGGTCTCTATGCTTGCAAATGGCAGATGTGGGAGACATTTCTAGGTGGGTTTGATGAATGGCAGGCTGCCAGGAGTAGCATCCATCTTGTTATCTGAGATAATACCATGAGCAGCCCGAAAGCCATTTCTGACAGAAGGGTATCAAACGAGCTGTGCATTGTGTGGGGCTGGCTGAAGAGCTTTTACAGGAGCAGGACTAGAACTGAACATGGCTAGGGTTGGCACTCTTCGGTAGCCATGTTTCCAAAAATCCCTCTAGCCATCAGCCCTTTGCATGGGAATGCTGACGTGGACCCGTGGCATTGCTGATGCACTGGTCAAAGTGGGGCTGTGAGAGCCTGGGGCCTGTAGGTGTTACAGCTGCTGGGCAGGGAAGAACGGCTCTTGAGCTGCGTCTCTGTTTGCTTTGGTGCCGGTCACTTGGCTGCAGTAACACTCCCAACGGATTTGCCTGACCCAGTAGCTGGAGCCCGGATTGCTGTGGCACTGCCTCCTGGCCATGAAGATGACGGGAAAGTAGCAAAAGCAAATGCCAGTGAAGGTGAAACTAATACAAAGAAGGGTGACTGCTATCCAGGTTCTGACAAAGGCAGATGTTTTTGCAGTACCAGTGGGGAAAATGCTCCTGTGACTGTCCCCTCTGCTAGCTGTGAGTGTGTCCTGTCCCTTCTGGGGCTTGCTCTTTCATGTCCTGGCTTTGATATTTCCTGAGCATGGCTGTATCTTTCTCATTTTTGCATCCTTAGGGGAACATTGGCACAGATGTCAGCAGCCACCAGAAACTGCCAAAAGCTTTCGTGCAGTTGAAATGTGCTCTGTCTGTGCTTCATCTTAAGGACTAAAGGCACTGCTTGTAATTCTGCACCAGGCTCTCTGATTTTAACCTAGTTTCCACTTTGCTTAGTTTCCTTACCCTCTTTACAAGATTGCTGCACACAACCAGAAGGCTAACGGGAGCTCCTAAAAGTCTGCCAGCCCTCCAACAGGCAGCAGTATTCCAAAAACTTCTTAAGAAACGGGTTTGTATTCCTCCATGATGGAATGTAAACAAAGGGCTGCTAATAAAACAGCGTGTAAGATCTTACTCTGATTTATATAAATCCTGAGACCTTGTCCAAAAATAGTGCCCTGTTCTGCATTCCTGAAAGCAGATTCACCGCATACCCACATCTGCCATGAAATGTTATGCTGGTAACAAACTGGACTTCGCAGGAGTGGTATGAAAAGTACTGAAAACCCATTTTCATTTTATTAGCCTTACAAAATATTTAATATGACTACTGATATGTATTTAAATACATGGAATGGACTGCAGCCTTGGTACTAGCAGGAGGCATCCGGTATGGGAAATGGCCTAGAGGTGTTCATCGGAGAAGTGCGAGCTTTGGCTGCCTGCTCTGAAGCGGGTGGGATCTGGAGCAGGGAGGAGTGTGGGGGAGCTGGATGTAAATCTATCTGATGGTTTCAGTCCAGGAAGGAGTGAAAGGAGAAAGACAGGCAATTGCTGTGCCTTCTATATGTTATGTTAGTATTCAAGGAGATGGATGTTTTCTTGTAATGTTAAGGCTTGTGCCTGTGACGCAAGTATGTAAGTAGCTGGGGTGCAATCCTGTAAGGTGCCAGTGCTTAATGCAGAGCCTGTAATCAGTCTTCTTAGTTTAAAGCACTTAAACTCTTTCCTGCCCTGTGTCTCCTTACTTACCATCTCTCTGAGCTGATCTCATGATTGTGTTTTTCAATAGTGGAGAGTCAGACGTAATGTAACGTTTGTTAAGATGATAAAGCTTTAGCTTTAAAGTGTTTCTTAGCTTTAAATATTGACTAGGAGATTTTAGACTGTATTGTGGTGCCTGCAGAAGTGTGTGGTTAATAGCACAATAGAACTTGCATGCATAGTAACATTAAATACAGCATGTAGCAACATTAAATGTATCCTACAATGAGTTTTAAGAACAAGCTAAATCCATGTGGAGCGTGGATCTTTAAAGAACGCTTAGTCTTTGCGCCTCACTTTCTTCATGCTTTTCCAGGGCTGGGAAAGCCGTCTCTTCATTGTTGATGCATAAAACATCTGACATGCCTCCCATATGTGTTGACTGCTCTAGTAATGAGATTTTCTGTAGGTGTGCCCTTTATACCTAGTAGAAAATAGATACACTCATTTAGCTTTTTGGGAGGGTACTTCAAAGGAGCTGAGGATGAGGAGGTGGCGGCTGCCATCGACGCCAGCTTTCCTTGTCATGTGTATCCTGTCTGGTTCAAGGCATTAACCCCAGCCCTGCACAGACACTGGCGTAGGTGATAACTCCTGTAGATGAGATCAGCAGCAGAATCTTTAAGTATTTTAACATGCCTGAATAACTGCCTGCACCATGGTATGTGTCCTCTGACCCCTGTCCAAAACCCTGAATGGGAAGTACAGGCTCAACACCTCTGAAAGGCAGGCTCTTTCCCCCTGAGCCTGCACGTGATTTAGGAGCTCAACCCAGCTATAGGCACTTGTACTGAGAAGTTTGGGCTTCTATTTCTAAATTAATCCTTAAAACCTGGGCTGCTTCTATGCTAGGAGTAGGGGTTTTGTTTTTCACAAAATGTGTTCTTGGCCCCTCTTCCCCTGCTTTTGCTGCTGTAAGAAAGCTAAGCATGAGGCAGAGGAGCATGCCATTGCACACAGGAGGTAGGAAAAGTGTGTTTGAAATGATCTTAGGCTATGACTGGTGCTTGTATCAGCCCAGGCTGTAGGAAGCTGTGTTTCCAGTGAAGAACTAGAAGAATGTCTGAGGATAGCCCCTCTTGAAAGGGGCCAGGACCCTTTGCAGTGTCCAGCATGGTCTTTACTTCATACCAGCAGCAGGGGCATGCATTCAGGCTCTCCTACATGGTGACACCTGGCATGAGAAGAGGACATGATGTCTGAGTGCATCGGTATGTGGCCCAAATTCTGAATTTCCAGCAAGGCTTTTTCCCAAGCTGATCTATCAGTAGGAATTATATTGACCCAGCAGTGATGCCTAGAAAGATGCTACCTGAAGTACAGATATGAGCCATAACAGCCTACAAGTGTCTGAAGTATTTACTGTGAGACATTGGTCACAATGAGGAATGGCCTTGTCCAGCTGTAGTGCAGGCTTACATAGTAATTTAATACAAGAGACCTGAAAATGTGGAAACTCTGGCTTCCTCAGTCCATCATGAATTGCGCTTTTAGGAACATGCATGAAACATCTGTAGATCTTGCCTGAGGCTCCTATGCGGAGTTTTCAGCAGCTAGGTCATCTTGATAGAAATACTTACTGGAAGTACCCCAGGGTTCATGGAAAGCCTGGTTCGGTGTACTTGGAGGGTCATTCATTTGTTCTTTCCATAACACTTGTTTCTCTGGAGTAAACTTCTCCGACACCTTACTATGGTGGTGTCTTACCAAACTGTTTTTTGGAAAGCAATTTTTTTGGTGATACCTTCAGCACTTAGTTTCAAATTCAGTTAATCTCAGTGGAAGCAATCTTTTAGCATGGAAGCCAACCAGACACCAATGGCAGCGGAGAGAAGAGCTGAATTATTTTGAAATTCTAAAAATTAAGAGGTTTTTTTTTCTCTTGCATTCCTGGATATTGGCCTGAACAAGGAGTGGAGGTGCCAAAATACTGCGAGAGCGTCTGTTGTTGCAGTATGTCTGGCTGAACCAGAAGCAGGAAATTCTTGTGAGAGCCTGTCTCATGAGATTGCCAGCCAGCTCTGAGCCTTGCTGGTTGCTCACTGTGAGTGTGGGCTCGTGAAGTGGGATTGTGGTTGACAGAGAAATACTTGAAGGTGGGTAAGATGGTTCATTAGAAGTGATAGCAGAATATGTGTGTGTGGGCTGGTGGTTTTCTGTTTTGAACATAAAACCAAGAAGAGAATCTAAGCAAACTTGCATCGCCCTCCATCCTCCAGTGGAGGAGGAAATAGTGAAAACTCACTGTATGGGTTGAACGCTCTTCTGCCAGAGTTGGTCTGCTCCTGTGCTCTGCCTTTGGGTCTCCCTCTGGTTTGAAGGGGGCCAAATCCAGCCCCCTGGTTTATAACATCCTCTTTAAAACTCGTAGGTCAGGAATTTTTTCTTACCTTAGGCTAGACTCTGCTCTAAAACTTTCCATGTTGTCGTGTGCAGAGCTGCCTTGGCAGGAGCAGGGCTGCAGGCGCTGCAGGAAGAGCCCCAGTGCTTTAACCCCCTGTCCAGCAGACTTATTCCACCCTGGCTTCATTTCAAGACTATTTAAAAGGCCGTAGCCAGTCTATGCTGCTGTTTCCAGCATTATTGCTCCTGGTGGAGCTGTAACAGTGGGAAACTTTAAAGGAAAAGGACATAATGGAAACTGATTAGAATAGTGGAGAAAGTCTCAGGGTACAATAAGGCCTCGCCTAAAGAAAGGGNGGGGGGGGGTAAGGTGAGGCCTTAAAAGGCATGTGTTCGATCGCAGCAGGGCAGGAAATAGCTTTAGAAGAATTTTTTCTTTGGTCCATTCATAACCTGGTTTGTACCTCATCAACTTTCTGTTAGCGCTTTTTTCTCTTGAAATCCAGGGTAGCTTATTCCCACTGAAGTCAATGTGAAGAGTCATTCAGCACTGAGTGCATGAATCTTCTCATGCAGATTAAACAAGAGAAGCTCCCAGCATTGCTCCTCCTAAAGAGATGAGAAGCACTTTGAGGATGTGCTGACGATGCATGCTTTATTTACTCCCATTTCTGTGGAGCTACAATAAGCTTCCCAGAGGTGCCTTTTCCACCATTTTTCTGCAATATACTGGATATGCAAATGTCAACCCCTGTGAAACCAGTTGCATGCTTACTACTGGTTGCATTAAGCCTGTCAGATTGTTAGAAGCTCCTGGTTTATGAAGGAATTGTCATAAAAGCTGTATGGCTTAAAACATGCCTGATTGTTTAAGTTCTTGGAGATTTTTCTTTCAGCTGTTTCCTGCTTACCTAACAAAGGCTGTTTTGGCGAACCGTTGTTCTGCTGTGCTAAAATTGGATTCCAGGTATTCTAAACTGTGCTTCATTATATCCTTTAGGAAAGAGAGCTGGGGTTTTCTCTTGCTGATGAAGCCTAATTTGAATGACTTTTCTCATCAAGTCCATTTAATTAAAGATTCATTACATTCTGTATAGTGTAACAGTGAACATGTAGATGTGTCCCCTGGGTAGCCAGCTGCCAAAAGGGAGGTATTAGGTAAGGCAGATAGGATAAGAAGTTGTGGGATTAAACTGCAATGAGTGAGATACAGGCTTGATACTAGGAGAAAATGGGGGGATAGTGAAGTGTTAGAATAGGTTGTGTGGGTGTCTGGGGGGTTTCCAGTCCTGGAGAGCAGGGTAGGTGTGCATCTGTGGGGTGCACTTATCCTGCCTGTGCATAGGAGTAGACCTTTCACTGTCTTCTGCTACCCTCAAAGAAGACTTAGCCTGGACAGCACAAAAGGTAGAGGATAGACTCTTGCAACCTTTTGCCTGTATAGTTTGCATTTACATGGGTCTAATTGGGGAATGAGGAAATAGAAGATGGAGAATGGAAATCCATCAAATGATGCACCACGTTTGGGACAGGAGCAGTGGTCATACCCAGCTGCTTACTTAGTTTTTGTCCCTGTATCGCAACTGTGTGTGTATGGGGAAAGGAGTGGTTTCTCAAGTAGCTGTTCAGTAACAAACACTTCCAAAGACTCACTGGAAACTTTGTGCCAGAGTCCTTGGTGGCAGTTGGTTCTGCGCTGGAGAGATGCTTCTATGATTCCCTCAGTGGTGCCATGATGCCACTGGAGCATCCACACAGGACAGTAAGTTGTAGATCCAGCTTCTGCTTCAAGGCAGGGATAAAGAATTGTGTGTCAGGTTTTGGGAGGTTTAGAGTTTGAGGGTTGGCTTTTTTTTTTTTTGCTTGAAATGAGAAATTTGATGGGTCTTACTTGTATTTGAAAAAAGGAATAACTTAGATGGAGAGGGGCATTTCAGTATAAACTTCATGAGCCTGGAAAAAATTCCAGGCTATGTTTAAAAAGCTTGTTTGTATACTTCCTGAAGTGCCTGCTGATCTTGTTTTCTCCGATTGAGAGGAAAAGTTTAAATGAACAAATAAACCATCAGAAAACTTAGCATAGCTGGCCAGAACTGCTATTCTTTGGCAAGCCTGCAGAAACCCAACACTTCTGATCCAAGTTCTTCCCGTCTCTTCAGGTTTGCTTTTTCCTTAATTGAGTAGGGTCTTCCATATTCAGCGCAACAAAACATTGGGTGCAGGTTTTTCTCTAGCATGAGTTTTATAGTTCTCACTCTCTCGGTTCCTTAGCGTTTGAAGTTGTTTCAGTTCTCTACCCACAGCAGCTACCAGTTGGTGGACAGGCTTCCCTTTGCCAGCTCTGCTCAAGCACAGCTGTGCCACCAGGGAGCTGTGCCCTGGCACTGCCATGCTATGTGCTGGGACCCCAGGTAGTGGCAAAGCAAAGAGCTCCCCTGCCCCCAGAGAGGCTCCCATGAGCACCCAGAGCTTCTCTTGGCCAAGCCAACTGGGCAGTGATACACCATTCTTTGGCCATTCAGAGCAGATAATGAACCCCCTGAGCTGCAGAGGTGTAGGAAGGGGTCATTAATTTCTGTAAGAGCACTTGAAAGCTCTTGGTTTATGTGGCAACTGTTTGTTGATGTGACTAAATTTCAGCTGCAAGAGGGAATGGAGAGACACAATTACATCTTGGTTCTGTAATCTGAACCTTCCACAGGTGGCTCTGTCGGGGCTCCTCTTCCCCGTATTTTGACATTTTTGGGAGGTGTACCTGCACGAGATTTATTAGGTTGATTTGTCTGCTTTTGCAGTTAATTCAGAGAGGTCCCAAGGCACTGTAGTCTATGTGGCTTTCTGCACAACAGGGCTTTGCATGGTGTCGTGCTCCTCTGCTGAGCCAGACTACATCCAAACACATGCACAAACTTGAATACTGTAGGGCCTGTTTCTGCTGTCCAGTTATGTTACTGAAATTCCTTAGAAATTGTGTGGAGAGGTGAGTGCTGAACACAATGTTGAGCTTCTGTGCTCTACTAGGTCAAAGTCCCCTTTGCAGGAGAACTTGATGCAAAAGGGTTAAAGTGTGCATATCCTCTGTGCAGTACATGGAAATAAAAATATTCTGGGTTTGGGGTTGCATCCTGCTGGATTTGGGTTGTACCTGGTTTCTCTGACTGAGCTGAGGGTGTGCACAGGCCCCTCAGGGGCCTTACTTAGGATCTTTTGGATACTGGTGGGTGATGGTGTACAGGGAGCTCCACGCTGGTTTTAATCCTGCAGTAGTTGATATGTTGGGTCTAATTTGCTGTATCATGAGCTCCAGTAACTGATAGAGGACAGAGTATGAGTTTGTCCAAACACAGCAACTCTCCCTTTTTTTTTTTTTTTTTTTTAAATAACCATGTAGCATTTCATAGCCAACACTGAAAATACTGTATTGGAAAGCTTAACCATCCATACATTTTAACTAAGATTTTCTTCATTTGATTTTTAGCTGTGTGCATGGAGACTGCCAGTGGCCCAGGCACAAGCACTGCTCTGGGTGCTTGCTCTCTGGAAGAGCAGACAGGTGGAAAATTAGGTATCTGAGACTGCAGGACATGATCTGAACTTACAGATTTCGGTAAGAGACACAGAAATAGTGCTTTTTCTGTTGGAAGCTCCAATGTGGTATGATGAGCCATGTCATGTCCCGTAGAGCATCTCTGCTGGCACAGGTCTATGTCAGTTCAGCTCTGTGCTGGGCAGTTCCTTACGGACTTGTCTGTGTGCAATGGAAAATTGCTCTTCCAGAAAATATTGAAAATAAAGAGAGATCTCCCTTACCTTTTAGAAGTTCACTAAGCATTCCCATCCCCAGTTAAAAGGTTCTTATACATGTAGATATGCATATGTAATTATACACATGGTTACTTGCTCATTGTGACCAATATTGCTGTGTTTTGTTGCTGCAGGGAGTTGCTCTTATGTGGTAATATCTGCTGACAGTTAAGTCTGTTGTTGAGAAATTTTTTGATCTTAGGCATGTCTTAAACCTGAAACCCAGAAGTAGGAAGATGTGTCCTGTATGATGACCCTCGGTAACTCCCTGAAATAGCATGGTGTTCTTGCTGCACACCTCTTTCATTTTGCCTTCTCCTTGACTGTATTCTAGGACATCTTGTGGAAAAAGGAAAAGTAATTTCTGCTAAAACTGGCTGTTTTTCTTCTTCCCATAGATGTTTCCCCCCACCTCTACTCTAAATGGGAAAACAAAGTGTACAGTATTTCTGCTGCAGAGTTAAATATTGATGAAGATTAAGATGTATTAAAAGACTGAGGAAATCCATGGGGCAGGAATAAAAATAAGCAAAAGCCAGAAAATTAAAAAAATGTTTGAGTGTATGAATAGCCCTTTATCTTTCTACCTTCATTCTACCTTCCTGCATGACTTCAAATAAAATGTTTCAGCATCTTGATGTAAACATTCCAGCTTCATGGAGCTGGGGACAAGGAAGTGCTGTACAGTAACAGTTAAGGGGGAAAAATGTTCTATGCTGTGTTGGTCTTGGACTTCCTCAGAGTATTTTTATTCCAGATGTTAAACTGTTATTTTTTCAGAAACCTTGTGAAGTTGCCAGAACATTAGATTTATTTTTTTTTTGAAGGATTTTCCAAACCCCAGCTGATTATCACAACACACAAGAATCCAAACTTGGGCTTGGCTTTGCCGCGTTGCAGCAGCTGCAGAAAATCTGTGTGAAGGCACAAGTTCACAGCGCCATCATCAAATGCCCTTATAGGGTAAAACAGGGAGTGAGGGAATTCTGCTCCGCTGCCTTGTACAACACGGGGATGCACGTCAGACGTTGAGTAACATCAAGTTCCCCAAAGCAGAAATACCATCACACACTCTGAGGCCGAGGCGGTAGCAGAGCTCCCAAAAGAGCTGCAGCAGAACAACTCAGGGATGGAAAAAATGACATCCTATCTGCCTCCATCCAGGCAGAGGATAGCCTGCTCAGAGCACAGGCAAAATCAGTCCCTGATGTATTTTTTCTAGATATATCAGTGCTTTTTTTAGCTGGCGGTATGTGATGCTGCTGGTGGTGCATGGCACAGATCACATGTTGCTGCTTGACTGAAGTCAAATGTTGAATCCCCCTCCAGCCAATGGCTCCCTCCCTGGCCAAGGTGCCTGTGCCCTAGCTCCCTGTGGCCCCACTACTCACATTCTTTTCAACCCTTTGATCTAATCCTTATGGAAATAGATGGAAAAATCTCCTAGGCTCTGTTTTGTCTATTGAGGGTGTTGTCAATAGGAAGCTTCTCTTTACAAATGCAATAAATGTGTAAGCACCTTCTACTTTGTACCTGCTCCTCTCTTTACCTGCCTAACTTTTGTCTTTGTGCATTTACAGAAATTCTCAGCTGTGGTGTTTTGCACTTAATGCATCTTTCTGACACTCATTGTACCTTCCTTGCTGCCCTTATTTTGCCCTGAAGGGTTGTCAGCCCATACGAGTGGAAACCTGTGACTATCCTAGTATTAACAACGTTGTGGAGCTCAATGTGTTCAAATTCCTTTCCCTGACCGCAACCCTATTTTGGAGGTGAAGTCTGCCAACTGACTTGGGTGCACCACCCTTCCATGCCAAAGAAAGCTACTTATTTATCCAAGCATGTCTGCTTTACCTGGAAGAGGGCTGCTCGAGGCTGCAGGAGTGAGGCTCTCACCTGCAACAGGAGAGATTCCCCAGTCTGTTGGTGGCTGAGGCTGCCAGGGTGTGTTGCTGAAATGGTAAACAGATTTAGCATGCTGCAGCTTTTCATCATCTTGGGTCTGTGCCCAGGCTGTAAGGACTGTGGTGTTCTTTCCTGGGAGGGATGTAGGGCCAGAGCACTTGCATGGTGCCTGGATGGAGCTAAGGGTGGGTCTCCCACCAAGTGCCACTGAGTCATCCCCTGCCCCAAGGCAAAGCTGGAGGACAAGACCTACTCAAAAGATGACAAAGAATAGTTGTGAACATATCTGTATTTTTAAATGGTGTTTTGCTCAGTTGGGTACCAAGTGAGCAGTGGCTTGAGGCAGTTAAAGTAGAAAGGACAACAGTGTCAGCTCTCTTCTACTGTGAATATTGAGGTCTTAGGGAGGGATGATGAAAAAGAGTCCAAGATGTGAGATATGAGCAGATGCAATGGATAAATTGCTGTAAAATAGAGTGAAAAGCTTTTCAGAACCCTGGAGCTAAAGTTTGTGCCAAAGCTCCAAAGGGCCTCTTCACTATGAGATTAAGTTGAGGCTGGGATGCTGGGGAAAGGCTGTCTCCATCTTCTCAGGCCAGACCTTGTCACTCATAAGGGGGTTCTTGCTGGTGTCCAGTGTACCACAGGAAAAGCTCAGGTCTTTATTCATGGTTGTAGCCAAAAAAGAAAGGTCTGTGACTTATCCTCTAACACTTGGTACCCTTGCTGTGTGGGACTAGTCTTAGTAATGCTTTTCTGGTTTTGTTTATTTTTTCAGTAGTATTTTGTAAAGGATTTGCTCAGGTCTGTTTTTGTGCTGGAAGATACCCACATGGAGAGACTACATGAAACTCTTCCAAAGCAAAATCTGAAGCTTGGAGTGAAGCTGGTCAATAAAGGCAGAAATTTGGCTGTAGAAATACAAACAATCTTGTCTCAGTTGAGGACCAGGCTGCCACAACAGGGCTTTGGAGGGCAGTAAAGAGAGTACAGGAATGCATCAGGATGGATATTTGCACTCTCTTGTGCTGCTTCCTGTTCTTCCCCTCTGACTCATGGATTGCACAGACATCTCTAAATACTTTAAATGCCAGTGGGCCCCACAGCAGTAGGTGTGAGATTAGGCCCATCTTTTAATCGTGACTTTGGATAGACTACCTCCATTAGTATCCTCCAGACTCTTCCTCTTCCCATTTCAGAGCAATGAAAAGGGAAGAAGTCATCCCTTATTTACACAAACTGATGGATTTTAGCTGTTTCCGTTGAAAGGTACCATTATCCTAATTAAGTGAAAATAACCACTGAAAAGCCTCAGTTATCATAAAATCGAGATGTTGCAGTTCAATTGTATTTCCAGACTCAGGCGAGCTGCAGGAATGCATGGAGTTTAACTTTCCTCTATGATATAATAGTTTAAAAGAGATCAGGGTACATTTTACCATAGTGTCTAGCAATGTGAGTTTATTCAGACTTTTGGCAAGCAGTTCTGCACACTCTTGCTAAAACTGTGAATCATCCATTGTTGGCTGATTGCACTCTAGTTGCTAAGAGATCTGTCAAGTGCATACTGAGGCTTAATTCTACATTTGCTCTAAGGAGGACTAAATGTATTAAATTGGAACATGTCACATCCTTCCCAAACAAGTCATTAAGGCACTGCTACGAGCCTGTCTGATGGAGGGAAGAGAAGGAGCCGGGAACAGCTGGAAGATTTAACTTGGGTTGAGGTTGGTCTCCTCTGTCTGGGAACACTAGACTTACTGCATGTTGGATTTTCACAACCTGATGCATAGTGGAAATAGGGGAGGGAGACATTAAAAAAAATAGAACTTGCAAAAGGACTTGTTTTTCAGTGTCCTTATATAAACCTCTTAAAATGATCTAATGCTATTTCACAAAGTGTAATTTTTAGTAATGGAAAGACAATACGTCAGTGTTTCCCAAGCCACCTTGTCCCCCACCCCCTCCCAAGTGAACTCTGCCGTTCACAGAGCTCCTCCCCAGCTCTCCCATCACCCAGACGTGCTGCAGTACGGATTGCGGATGCTGCGTGCTTTCATTCAAGATTGTGCTCTTAATGTTCCTGTTTGCTAAGTATACCAGCAGAAGTGGCGAGTAAGCGGTACTGTAAGATATCTTTAACCATCTTGTCTGACCTAAATAGCCACAAGCTTTTCCAGGGGGCCTTTTAATATCTCCAAAGAGAGAATGGAACCATTTGTTGGTAGTAAGCAGAGTACGTCATTTGTTTCTGTGAGCGTACTTCTGCCTCTGCAGGGAAGTGTGGCAGAAATTTAAAACAACAACAAAAAAGGTAGAAGAAGAAAGTTCTGTAGTCAAAGATTTTTCAGACTCATCTGTTCCTAAAATTACATAATTTGCACTGGCATTAGCCACTGTCTGAAAAGTGCCTTAGTTTCTCACCGGGCTCTATATCTTCCTCCCCTTCACTGAACAAGGAGGAAAAGTTGCAAGGCTGCAATTTGTCCATCAGTGTTTTCTAATGCCTGGACTAGCAGTAGGCTCCTGAGTTCAGCCTTTTGCCCACCATCTTCTCCTGACCTACGGTGTGTGTATTGGGGGTGGGCTGCTCACTGCTGAGCCATGGGTGCCCTCTGATTGTGCTGCAAAAAAAGGAAGGTAACACAATCCTTGCTAAGTTACCTAAATGGTAAATTATCTTCCTTTTAAAAATAAAAGCACTATCCCTGCATCAACCATGGCTCCTTGTTTGGATTCAGCTTCTAGGAACTATATTTTGTCAGAGCTTGTTACTGAATTTCTGTTTCTTGTGTAGGTCTTTGCAGACATGATTGAAGGCCTTTATAATCCTCTCTTTGATCAGTGAAACAGATTGAGCTCTGTGAATGATGCTTTGATTGAGGTCTTGAAAATGATGCCTTCCTCCTGGTGGCTCTTTTCCAAGCACTTCATGACTGTTGGATGTTCTCCATGTGGTGGATGTGGTACTGGGGAGCAGCTATGGCAACAGCATGTGCTGTTGGTGGGTCTCTCTGCCCTGACAATGTTCCCCTGCTTGTCCATCTGAAGGCCTTTCTTCAGTCATAGGGTTGCGGTTAGAGCCCATGTGCAGACTGATCCTCTGTGATGGCTTGGTTTTCAAAACTAAACAGATGGCTCATCCTCTGGCTGTGGTGTGAGGTCCTTGTGCCAGCCATGCAGCCTTTGTAGTGGCCGTATGGCAGTGTGGGTTGGTCCTTTGTACCTCTTGTGCTGTCCTCCCTGTCCGTGACCTGGTTTGCTCATGGTTTGACACTCCTTTGGTTGCTGACCAGTGATGATAGTGTGCCCCCAGGCTGTATGAAACCTGAATGATCTTGACTCATGGGTTTCTGTTTGAAACACACATGTTCAGCAGGTTTCATTTTCATCAGATCTTGAGATGTGTGAAAACATCCTGTTTGCATACCAGCAGCAGGATCCACTTGTATACACCTTAACCTGGTGCATCAGGTCTATCACTGCTATTGACTGGAGTTATCCTTTCATCCAAAGCTCTATCAAACTAGACAAAATTGGCTTTTTGTGAAGGCATACTGATTGGTATTAATTATTTTATCCTTCAACCTTACTACTCCCTTGTCAATCATTTTACAAATTTTTTTGGCATCCCTGTTAGACTGTGAAAGATTATGAACACTACAGAACTCTTCCTTAGGTGGAAATCATCCTGACCTGCTGTTTTAAAGGTGCTTTTTAATAATTGCTGGTTAATGTCCTCTGTGTTACAGTTGGGATGAAAATTACTCTCTGTAATACAACATGAATGTATAACTGGCTTTTTCCCCATGCAGAGCAGAAATACTTATTCAGTACTTTTACTTTCTTGGGGTGAATGTTGAAAATTTCACCTTTTCCAGGTAGTAATGAATCAGCACTACCATTGTTATTCCTGGTGTTCCTAAGGTAGGGAAGCAAAGGAGAAAAAAACCCCAAAGTCCTTGCAAGTCTTGATTCTACTATCCAGAGATTTTCACTAGGTACTTTTGCTTTTGTAAGTTGTCTTAATTTCTGATATATTGCCCTAAAAGTTACTTGTTATAATTGTTTTGTCTTTTGTATCTAATTTAATTTCCCCTCTACACCAATTAACTTAGCTATTATCTTTGATCCTTAATGTAGTACAGTGTTCTTTCTCACATATGAGGGCAGGCTTTCTGGACATTTAATGACATTTTCTTAAAACTGCTCCTGGGCATCACTTACTTTTAGCATGTAGATTAGCTGCTTAATGGTTTGGATCAACTATTTCAGCTTTGTGAAAATAAAGCTTTTGAAAATTATTAATTCTGTGTGTTCGTTATGTAACTGTTTTTGCTTATTAGGGACATCTGTCTTGTCAATGAAATCTGTCACTTGGTGCATTTTAGCTTCATTGCTTTATCTACAACTGAAAGCACAGAGTGTTTATCTATATTCGGAACAAGTTGTCATGCCTTCATAAGTTAATATCCGCTAACTATGCCTTAGGTTTTTCACGAGCATCATCTTTTTGGTCATAGTAACAAGCAGTCCCTGAAGGAGAAGCTGTATTTCTTCCTTTAGAGTCAAGTTAAGTATTGAAAAAACTTGGTGCATTCCAATGTGTTGGAGACTTGCTTCCTACCTTCATCCACTTTTCAATCTGTTACTCTGCTGAAGTGGAAGATGAATGTGGAACAGGCCGAACAAAATATATTCCTTCTGTGCTGACCTTGCAGACTACATTCATATTTGCAGCTTCTCTTCACTGTTGTGTAACTATAGCTATAACTTTCACCGGCCAGAACAGGTAGGAAAACAGGCTTTCTACTTTTCCCTTTGAGCACTTACCACTTGTAAGACATCAAAAGCATTCAGCAGTAGATGGGACAAGTTTTAAAAACAACACTAGCGTCTACAAAGAATTGTCTTTTCAGGTTTCCACGTTATTGCTTGACTCACAGATCTGTAAGCGTGTGCAGTGTGGAGTTAAACCAGCCTGCAGAGGATTCTTCCTACTGAAGAAGCTAAAAAACTTGCTGTACGATATATGTTTGTCCCTGGTCTTCCCAAGTGTAACCCAGTAATCATGAGAAGTGAATGAGGAACTCTTGAGCTGTCTTCCTTACATGGGGGTAAATCAGAAGCAAGTTTTAGGGCATTTTTATTTTCTCCAGGGTGCTTGCAGGAGATGTGCTAAGGGCTTGATGCTGCGGTCAAAGGCAATTACCCATGGACTAGGTGCTCACAGCAATTTCTCCAATGCTTGCCACAAGATGCAGGCATAGTTTTCCTCCTCCTGGGCTGGATGACATGGCATGTTCACAGCTGAGCCCTCTTGGTAGGGCTGGGGCTTCCCTGACTGGGACTGTGGTTCTTCAGGAGGTGCAGTCACCCTATGCAGCAGTGATGTTCTCCCCAGTGGGGCAGGAGCCCCCAGCAGCTGAAACCACCACCAGCTGCCAAGGAAATACACCCTTCAGCTCCTGAGTGGCAGAACTGCATTAAGTGGATTTCATTTAACTTCTTCATGACTGACTGCTGCTCCAGTCCCAAGCTCACCTTTTGTTTGTTGCAGGTCCCACAGGTATGTGTGGGCTCTAGCATTGTTTTTGTCTGGGAGCACTGCAGTTACAGGCTGTCAGGTTCCTTCCACACCTCTGATGGTGTTGATAGCATCTGGTGAGGTAATAGTTTCCATTTAGTTACAATTTTATAAATTTCAGTATTTCCCTTTATTTCTGTATGGTGGTGAAGTTACGTAGTACTGTGTGGAGAAAGGAAAAGCCATTAGGCTGACTGTAAAGTCATACTAGAGTCTGCTGTATCATTGACTCCTGGCTGTTATTCCAGCAGATGTGCTCCCTATTCCCACGCGAGTCTGGAAAGGGGCTGCTGTTGCCTTGTGTCCATCAGTCATGCTGCTGCTGTTTGCCCTGTGCAGCAGTGGGTTTGGGCTGGACTCCTGTGAGGCAGGTATCGCTCCAAACATGGGACCTGGTGGGAGGATCATGGAATCACTGTGTCCCCCAAAGCAGTGCCTCATGCACACGGAGCTGGCAGCGGGCAGATCTTGGGTGCTCCGGTGTGTAACCCCTTGGGAGCATCACTGCTGCTCTGTGAAGGGCGCTGGCTTGCAGGCAGTGAAACATGGACATGTGCTGCCTCAGATGCAGGAGATGTAATTAGGAAATGTAGGTCATCAAATTCAATTAGCCCAGTGCGGTGTAGCTGGGAAGAGTTCTTACCGGCTTTACTCCCCCTTCAGAGCAGTTCTCATTAAATAGGACCTTAAGTGAAACCATAATTTCTAAGGTGCATTTATAAGCCTACAGAGGGATATTTCCCTTCCCAAAGTAACTGTTTGTGGGAGGAAGCAGTAAGATACTGAAGAAGCTGCATCTCCAACGTGGTACCTGACAAATGGAATTGGTGTGTGAGTGAGTGAAGGGGAGATGGCTCAGTTTGCAAAAGCACACCTTGCTGAAAGAGCGTGGTGGAGTTAGGAGTCTCACTTCTACAATGGCAGCTTTAATTAAGAAGAATCTTTGAACAGTTACTTTTTACTTAGCTGTTGCTCTGCTTTTCTTCGTTTTCTCCCGTCCCTGTGCATTACAAGTTTCCCTTTGTTTAAACCCGCTCATATTTTATACAAGTAGAAGTGGAAGATATTTATACAGTATGAAAGTGCATAGTAACTGAGTTGCAAACATGCCAAGGAAGTTTATTTCTTTTGAAAATGTAACACCACCACTACCACTGTACCCCCATATCTGTGTTTCACTGCACTTAGCACAATATTTAGCTCTGTTGAAAGAATACAGTCTCAGGATAAGTAAAAGTGTGTAGCAGTTTGTTTGGCAGGGAAAGTAGCAAAACAATGAATCAGGTTGCACCTGTTAGTGCTCTTAAAATGCTTTCCTTACAGGCATGGTGACATTTGCATTTCTGCGTTTATTGTATAAAAGGTAAAGGGACATCTTGAGTGAGGGGGATTCTGGCTTTAGTGGGCTAGGATTTCATCCTCTGCTGCCTGCCTAGAGCTCGGGTCCCGTGTTTTCAGGTTTGACCTTCCTAATTCCCACCTGCAACTAAATGCTCTCTTGACAAATCTGTGTGGAGTTGTGTTGATGATGCTTGCAGGTGATCAAAGCAACAGTGTCCTCTGAGATTTGAAATGATGACTTGAACTTAGAATAAGCACCTAAGCAATTTCTGTTAAATTTTTTTTTTAAAGTATAGTATTCTCATCTAGGTTTTGGTTTTAAACTTGGTCAGTACCCATCATTGAGTGTTAAAAAGATGTCTCTTGCTGTACTGTATCTTCACAAAATGTTTTAAATTATCTCTGTGCCTATATTGTAGAAATTGTTTGGAGGAGTTATGTAAATGTTAATGCATTGAAATTCACGTAGGCATCAAAGTAATTAAATGCAGGGAGGCCTTAAAGGAATTCCTTTGGCTTCTACTTCATTAATATTTGTCACATAGATCAGGGCTTTGTAAATCAGAGTTTGTATGTGTGCCCTTTTTGTCTGGGTAAAACATCACTGCATGAAGGGCAGATGGCTATTTCCTTTATCCAAGCATTTAGATGTCTGTCATAAACAAGAAATTCACCATTTTTCAGAGCTTTTGGTGGTATATTGCCTATGTCCAAAGTTGGTGTTCGATCACAGTGGACGGGTGCCTTTCACAGCAGTTCTGATGGCGAGGTCTTGGGGCAGCTTTGGAAAGCTCCCTTCTCAGGGCCGAGGGCATGGTTCTGCATCTGGTGGGTCATGTAGGAGGCTTATTCACCATAAACTTCCTGTTCTATAACTCTATGCTCTTGTGATTTTACCAAGCAACAGTGTCCTGAGACCCTGAGAGGTTAGTGAGGAAGGAGGGGAGGCAGGGTGTGAGCAGGCCCTGGGTTTTGTTAGTATCATGTTGATGTACTGTAAGTTACAATGAAGGTAGTCTGCTACAGTTTATGTTTTAAATTAAATATTGCCTGTGAGTTTTAGGGCTTAAAAATGCAAAAGGCGAGAAGAGAGCTTGTGCTGCAGTCCTCCTGTCACTAGAGGCACAGGAGGGTGAGGGATGTCCTGGCAAAGTGTTCTGTGAGGCAGCATCCCTGCTGGCTTTGGCAAGGTGGGCAGCAAGCATCGGGGGCAGAGCTGAAGGCTCTTCTCAGCCCAGCACCACAGGCAGCTGCCTGAACACTTGGTAAGCTTGCAAGGAAAAGCAGGGCACTGCACATACTAAAGTTTCTACCTCTTAAAAATGTGTGGTTATAGAGCAACTGCACCAAGTGCTGAACCTTGCATGTGCTTTTCCTGTTTTAGTGCTTGCTGCTTTATTCTTGTTTCCTCCTTATGATTGTAAACCTCAAATGCGAAGCTGGTGCAGAAGCAGGACTTGCAAAGCCGTCTCTTCCTCCGCCTTTGTCAGTTTGAGTTGAAGGAACAGTAGCCAGAGATAGATAATTACTTATGCTTACTGCATATTTTTCTTTAAAGCTTAAGAATATATGAAAACTTGTCAGTATAGTATTAGCTGCTTCAGGTTATTTTCAGATTGAAATGTCCCACCTAGCAGCACTGCAATGGCCAATTTGTTCAATAGATGACTCCCAGTTTGCTTGGTTGTATTGAGATGTATTTTTGACTACTTAAAACTGTTGCTGTGCCTTCAAGGATTTAATCCCATTTAATGTATACCAGCAAACTTCCGTAATCCTACTGGGATGACATTTTTCTTACCTGACAGTGGAAAACTTACTGGAACTAGTTGGAAGATGGAAAATGGTCAGAATTCACATTTTCTGCCATTATTGTTGTTATATATGTCTAGACACTTCAGGGCACTCTTGCAGGAGGTGTTAGCATAGCTAAAATAAGACAGACAAGTCAACTTTTCTGCAGGTATGAATGAAGCCTATTATTAGAGGCGAAAAAATGCTGGGTTAGTGTAACCTCTGCCCGTGGGGCCCTTGTTAAAAAATAACATGGGAGCAACCGGATGCTCTTCAGTAAAAGCCCTGTTACTGAGTGAATTCAACATGAAGAAATACATTCTCTTTGCTGCCTGTGATGATGGTCGTTGCTTCTTGAGCTGGGCTGGCTCTAGGAGGCTCTGGTCAAGCATCCGCTGGAGCAATTGCTTCTCCCAGCCCATCCTTGTAGCAACAGGGACTCGGTGGTAACCACTGGATCTTGTCTGTGCCTCCCCAGCAGACAAACTAGATGGGACCAAATCTTCCTAATGATGATCCTCAGCCATTTGTGTAGCTGAAATCTGCAGCTTGGTTGCTACATGCCTCAGAGAGGGGGTGTCAGAGCTAGGTGGTAATCATGGTTCCCTCCTGGGATGGAGCTGGGTGGGAGCTTCTTTTCAGCAGTATCAGGTTAGTTAATATAAAATTAAAGAGAATGTGGCTGACATGGTTTTTGGTGTTAGAAGTTATAAAATTTGGAGTCCTCTTGGCACAATGACACATGCAGACAGCAAGATCAGAAGGCAGCAGCAGGTGTGCCAGCAGCTTGACAATTAACTCTGAGGAATCTAACAAAATGCATTTTAATGCAAAACAAACACTCTTGAAGGTTTTTTTCAGAAGTTTTTAATATTTATTTTAGTTTATAAAACTTAGATTTAGTGGAGGGAGGAGGAAATAAGTTGCTGAACTGCAAACTCAAATGAAAATTCAAACCAGACCAAGCTTGGGAAGCCAGGAGATGCTCATACCATTTACCACTGTGTTCAAACTGTGAGCACCCTGTTCAGAAGTTACAAAACCCCAAACATCCCAGTTGAGGTATAATTAATTATTTTTCACCTCTTCAGTGTAGATTTTCCTTTGAAAAGAATTCCCTACCTTAAAATAAGCGGAGTATTATCCTTGCCAAAGATCTTTCAGCCTCTTTAGAATAGGGCAGTTAGATTACTGGGGACAAAGTGAGTATCTTGAATGCTCTGTGTCAAGGCACAAACAAACGGCACAGAAACAGTAGTACAGTACAGAGTGAAACCTGACAACTTGGTGTTAAAGAAAAGGAATGCTACTGTATGGTTTGATTGTGATCAACTTATCTTCAAGTGGGTTTATTAGCAATTTAATGGAATATTGGTTATTCAAGAGCCATAATAGCCCCAGTTGAAATGTCCCTTCTGCAAGGTTTTCCCATACCCTGTGGAATGAGCAGAATGTGACAGTTGAGCTTTCAACAGGCTTCATGAATTTTAAATACTTTTCAGCTGTGAAATGGGGCACATGGCGTGTGGTCAAGGGTGGACAAGAAGCTGGCAGCCGCTGGGGGTATTATGGGATATTGAGTGTCTGGGAGATAATGAATGCTTGGCTTATCCAGGTGCATTCTTGGCCCGCTGTGCATGTCCAGGCAGAATAGAATATATTTCTCTGTCCACCACCTAACAATTGATCATTTTGTAATTGTAAGCAGAAAGTATTTAGAACATTACTTTCTCAGCATGCCTGTGTACAGCTTAAATTTCATGTCATCGTCTTTATCTGGCAAAATCTTTGCTGTTTTTCTGTGACAATGCATTCATGCCGCTTAAACTTTTCCACTAACCTAATTTTACGCTTAGTGGATCTTAGTGAGCCTTTTCTTCTAGCAACTTTAAATCTCCATCTTTTTAAGCCTTTTTTTTTTTCCTGTGAATTTTTTATACCTGATTGGAATTATTTCTGCTTGCTGTGGGTTGAAATTTCAGCCCAAAGTTTTGTAGCAAGCGAGCAGGCTCCTGTTTGTGGGAAATAGTGTCTCTGCATTTTAAGGGCTAAGTAGTGGACGAGAAGAAGGGGAACCCACAGGTGGTTTACTGCTGGTGAGCCATGTAGAGTTCTTGTGCACTTTGGTTCTGTTTAGCTGTTAAAACACAACATGCTCCAAGGACGTCCAGATTAATTAAATTTTAACTGTGTGTACCTGGAAGAGGAGGTTGCCTCCCGAGACCTGCCAGGTTGGAGCTCCCCTCCTGCGTGGCTGAGAAGCTTTTCTGGGGCAAGAAGCCCTGGAGGGCACCTGCCACTTTCTGTTCCTCCGTTTTCCAGTCCCTCTCTGTGCTGCCTCTGGTCCAACTCTGTGTTTCCCGTTCCCCATTAATCCCTAGTGATGCTGTACCCTCGTCTCAGGTCATTCTCTAGTGACAGTGGACAATCGGCACTGGCTGCATCAGCTCCAGGCACCCTAGAGTTTGTGACTGTTTCAGTGGTAGGGCAGTAAGTGGGTTTGGATCCATAATTAGTGGTGTATGGCAATAAAGAATGGGATAATTATCTGTGTGGCTCTTTCTGAACTCCATGGTTCATAAACTACCCAAAAGCTGTATCTGTTTGATGCAAGCTTTGGGTAGGGGTGAAACTGTCTCAGAGATGCAATCTGAAAGTGTTGGTATGGGGTCTGTGTATCAGGAACAACTAACAAGTTATCTTCTGTGGACGTGGCTTGGGAGTACCTCGGTGTTCCTTCTTGACTCTTCTGTGGCTTGTTTGATGAAAAATGATTGAGGACAAGCTATGCTCTGTGCCCACTGAATGGCGTGTCTGGCTGAGTGGAGTGGGAGGAGCACTGTGTCTGCCAGCAGAGAGCGGTGCTGGTGGGTACTCCAGCACAGCCACTGAGGCACTGCAAGTCTGATTGATGCTACAGTGCAGCTTCCCCACCATTTGACTAAGGACTGACTTGGAAGCTCCATGTTGGCAGAGCAGCGGGCTAGGATCAACTGAAACTCCCAAAAAGGGTTTCTGGGTCTTCTGACGTAACACAGTTTTCCATGTGTCATAATGCAAAGCATAGTTTGATGAAGTCATGCTTGGATCACTCTGAACTGAGCAGTCAGGATGTGATTTGACCAAGTGCCTTGGGAGCAGGAGCATCCAGGAGTGTGCTGCTGAGCAGCTGGCAGGCAGCTGGCAATTTGCTTTAGGGCCAAGCTGCTGCTGGTCTTCACCTTCTCTCCCCTTCCTGAAAGAGGCAGTGGGATGGACCCAAAGGCCCTGTGTGGACAGAAAGGGAGATTGATTGCCAAAGCAAACTGTGGTCTGTCAGCTGGTGGGGTTGGGAGTGGCAGGTACAGGGTGTCCTTACCAGGCTCTGCTGGTGGCTGTTTGTGGGACAGAGCTGACCTTAACTGTCTTGCACGTAACACGCTCTTACAATGTGATCTGCATGGAATAGCAGTGCTGGAGCATCTTGTTCTTCCACTGCTTTCCTGCTGACCTCTCAAGAGCCAGGGCCCTTTCTGATACCAACACTGGGAGCAGGAGTCAAACTCTGCCACAACCCACATCCCACAAATTTCTGAGATCAATATACATGAGGGTGTGTGTCTAACGTACTTAAAGCAAGAAAACAACCAATGGTGGTGGTTTTTGTCTCAGAAACCTCACAACTATCGCAATGCTGCTTTAGTGTCTTTGAAGCTTCTGCAAGCCCAGAAGGGCAATGCTTATCATCAAGAGGAGACAGACTTTCCTCTTCTACAAACAGAACAGATTCAGACAGGCAAGAACCTGGATCATGACCAACACTGGTATCTGGTTTTGCAAAACTGAAGTCTACCCTTTCCTGGCCCTGGATTTGTCCATCTCTATTTATAGCCTTCACTCGGAGCCTGCTGAAAAATGCATTATATATTGACAGTGGCACTTTGTGAACTCAGGGCTAATGGCTCCAGAAATAGTCACCTCAGAGATATTATAGTCTAACTTCTGCATATATCGTCTGACATTTGCTTTGCACAGCTCTGAATGATGGTTTAAAACACAATGAAGTGGAGAACGAAACCCAATAATTGTAATTTACCGTGTCTGAGAAATTGCTGGTGGGTGTAAAATATCAGGAGACAGTGCGGTGATGTCTTGATCTAAGAGTCCTTTTTGTTAGAGCTGCAGTCGGTTTCTGGAGAATGGAGCTGTTAGCACTTAGAGCTGAGCTCTGCTGGTTTAGAAACCTCATTTAATTTCTGCCTCATTGGATGATCTTCTGCTCTCTGCATCTCTTTGCATCCTTTCATTCTGATCTGCAGACATCCTCCCCTTGCTCAAAGGCAAAGGTGGACAGGTAATTGCAGTTGTTAGGGGATGCCTGATTTGGTACCATCCACAACTTCTGCAGAGCCCTAACTGTGCCCCTGCCTATGGGGCATTTGGGAGCCTTGGTGGTGCCTTGCCTGTGACCCTGCTGTTCAGCCCTGACACCTCAAGGGAAAAGCTGCCCTGCTCTTGGCAGGGGTTAGTCTGTGCCTTGCAAAATCGTTTCCACTGTCTTTCTTCTTACTGTCAATAACGTAAATCCCATAACATGGTTAGTGCACAGAAGCCCAGTAAATAATTTAGGAAGCAGCCTCCATTTAGAGTGCATCAAATACTAATATAGAGAAAGAAAAATCCCCGGACATCGGTTACAGTAATTGGTGGAAGGCGCAAGTCCAGAGGGTAATGAGTTCCATTTTTAAAGCACTAGGAAATTAGATTCTTATAAATGTCAAACACAGTTATTGTCCTCTTTCCTTGAAACAGAGCTGAGCTGGCTGGAGCCCATTGTCTCTCAATCAGCTTTGCTATGGATTAGACACATCCCATCTCATACCAGGAATGTGCTTATTAGAAAAAATATCACTCCACAAAGCATACAAGCTTTAACACTAAAGCGATGTACTAATGGGTACATGTACAATAAAACCCGATATCGTGTTACCAACCTTAAGCTGACCTGAGATAATGTGAGACAGAAATCTTAAAGGATACAGATGAGTGTTTTCTTTGTGTACTACAATGGTGACTACCTGGGATTTTAGTTTTCAAATAAAGGAGATAAAGTGAAAGAGGGTGACTTTTCCTCTTGGCTACTTATGAAAAAAGCAAGCAGTAAATCTTCTTCATAGTGAATATGCTTGTAATCAGGTCTTGTCCAAATACTTTGTGTGTTTTACTGGTGTCTCCTGGGTAACTGGCTTCACAGAGGACTCTCTCCGTCCACCTTTCTTCATTTCTCTCCTGGAAAAAAAGGCAAGAGGTAGTTATTTGTTCATACATCAAAGCTAGCTCTGTGAATTATTCTTTCATTCATTATAAAATCTCTCCACACTTCAGAAAAATGGGTATCAGTGGGGAGGAAAAAATGTGAGGAGGATAGAGGGCTTTGTAAAATCAACCCCCTTTGCTACATCCCTATTTTTAACTTCTTACTTGAGGATAGCGATCACTCGTCCCTCCTTAGCTAGGGATTTATCTTGTTTTCTCTCCAGTGTAGGAGCTCCACTGGAAAGTGACACAATCCTTCCTGCTGTGGGATGGTTTAGGGATGGAGCCAAGCTCTGAATTCCCTTTTGCAGTGATGAGATACAGATTCAAGCTGCTTGTGTGGACTTTACCACATACTAACCCAAACTCTGAACAATGCAGTACCCTGTTTCCAAGATGGTTGTGTCAAATGCATGCCATGGACACCCTACTCAGAACTGCTGCAGCATGGCTTTAAAGGTGGTGTGATGGGAGCAGTGAGAGTCTGTGCTATCCCCTGTGCAGGAAACTCAACTATTTGCAAAAAAATCAGATAGGCTATTCACTTTTTGTTTTGTTTTTTTCAAGAATCCTGTATTTACAGGGGTTTGGGGGTTTTTTTTCGGTTGCCTTTTTAGTAATATCAGGTCTTCCCTCTGATCTCCATCTCAGTTCGTACTCCTTTTTTTATTTCTCCTTCTAATCAATGAAGTTCCTGATGTTGCCCATAGAAAACAAATGGTATCTTGAGATTTCTGTTTTACACAAGCAACGGATATTGAAAGATATTCCTAGCATATGTCACCAGATGTGTCAACAGCACTTTTCAATTAAAACTCTAGGAATTTCTACTGTTTGTTTAAAAGCCCTGCAAAACGTTGAACTTGAGTCTTGAAGCCATCAACACCATTCATGGAAAAAAGATCCAGCTATTTATATGGCAGTCATTTTATTTACTTAAATTTAGTTTCATAAGCTAACATGAGCTCAACTGTTGGGGAAGAACATCTTGAGGATCTTGTCTTCAAAGCCTGTAACAATCACGAAGCAAATTAAACTATTTTACTGTGATTTTTGGACAACTTTTAGTTCTGATGACTTCCATTAATGTCTGTGCTACAGCTGCATTGACCCCTGTAAATTAAAGAAACAATTTAAGACTTCTCTGACATAGCCTGATGGTTAAGTGGTAATCAAGAGCTGGTGATTAAAACATACATATGACTCAAATCACAAATCCAAAGCCAGGATCTACCCTCCACTATTCTCATTAGCTAGGCACTTTACTTAATTGGTACTCTAGTGCAAGTGTTAATTGGCCATTCTGGCTGGGGCCTCCCTGCCTCTCCCAGGAAGCTCTGCAGAGCCTTTGCTGACTGTGTTGGAGTCACTTCTCAGGGCCATGCAAGTTTTTTGCATGGTTGCAATGCTCAGGTAAAAAGTAGGTTTCCTACCTAGAGAAGGAGCCCACCCCTGTCCATGACTGATACGTGTCTGCTCTAGTCACAGGAACATCTCGCAGGCAGATCCACCTTTGGGCCTTTGTACTCCCTCCAACCTCCCACACATAGCCAGGGTGCCGGCTGCTTTTCTTCTTCCCACAATAAGACTCCTCCTTCTGACCATTAAGTTTATTAAGCCATTAACAGACAATTTTTGCAGCCAGCATGCTTGGCTTGCTTGCAGTGCTTGTTGCACAGTTCCTGGCCCTGTTAGGTCTGCAGGCAGCCTTGCAACGCATGAGGCACCTTCATGTCTTCTCTGCAGGCTGCCCGCCTGCAGAGTTTTAACACCTCTCTACTCCCTCAGATGTTCTTCTGTGTTCCAGAGGAGCTTTTGCTTTTGGCTCTTCCTACAGAAAATGGGTAGGGTGGTCATATGACACGGTAACATCCACAGCTCTGCTGATGTTCTGGTATGTCCCTGTGATAGGGACATGATATCAGGGAAGAAGACAGGAGCAGCACGGAGAGCAGGTACTCAGGGCAGCCACTAGCTTGGCTTCCTCTTCAGGCCAGGCAGCTTCTGTGGGAGCACCCAATCAGCTGCACATCTCGTGAAAGGGCATTTTCCTCTTGGTGTTTTGGTTTTGGAAGCTGCTGGAGGTGGTGGATTAACTGGAGATAGCTGACCAAATAACAGTCTGGGTGATCCTGTTCTTTCCTGCAGTTTGGCCTGCTGCCTTAAATAACCCCATCTGATGGGTATATTTATTTATTCCAACTGCCCGTGGCTGGTGTACTCCTGTGTCAGGGTGTCTCAGTTGTGAGCTTGCTTGTCTGCTCCACGTCAGCACAGAACAGTGAGTCTATGTGTTCTTGGATTGGGAAACTTCCTATATAATGCCACAACTCTGTTATTTCGTATTAAGCAATTGTTTTCTTCTTTGGGGTATTATGGCTCTCAAGCACGTAGCACCTGCACAGTGAAAACCACTGGGCTTCACAGGCAAAAGAAATCATTCTGCTATAGGGACTCGGCTGTTACAAAATGTTGCTTTGTTTGTACAATCATCAGTTTTCCAATATTAACTCAGCTGTTTCCCATTTATTTTTAAAATATCACATGGGTCCAGTCATCCTTATAAACCTAATTTTAAAGATCACTGGAGATAGAGCAAAAAGACTAAGAAAGATGAACTAAGCCTGGAGACTCGAGTGCCAGGTTTCAGCCTGGAGTCATTTTTGCATCAAGTGAAAGACCAAGGAACAAAAAGAAGTGTTAATAATTGTAAAGGGCATGCTGCAGGCTCACTCCAGTCTGCGTGCCAAAGCCTTAGATGGGATGTTGTGTGTGGAGGATGGGTTCCTTAGTCTTGGGAAGCTCCCAGGTACAGTTCTGTGTTGTAGCGTAACCCATCAGCATTCTCCAGGTGGCACAAAGCCTTGCCTTCATCCTGTTCAACTTATAACTGAGGTACCTACTTTAACAGTGTGTTTGTCTGACGTGTTTTCTGTAGTGTCTGGAGAGCAAGGATATGCTAGAGAGAAACCTCTGAAGAGCAGATCATCTTATCTTGAATAAGATTATGCCCCTGCTGTATCCTTGGCAGCCCATGGAGACCTACTCTTGCCTTTTGGGCCTGGGCTTTGTGACTAATGGGATCGCTCACAAATGCCACATAGATGAATCCTGGAAAATGAGCAGAAAAAGGGGATCATATCTGCCCCCTCCCTTATTCCCTGAAGCCAGCACTGCTTTTAGGAAGATATGATGGCCAAAGTATATGCTGCTATTGCTCTGAGGCTGCTGCAGCGGAGGTGAAGGACCAGTCACCATCACGTCTCCTTTCTCTGCCATGATAGGTATAGTTTGGCAGAGCCCAAGACTAGGGTTGCTAGAGTTGCTTCTGTTTGTATATGGTGCTGTAAGACAAGTACTATGTCACCTGCTTTAGCTTCTTGTGGGACATGCAAAAATCAGAGCTAACAGGTCTTCAGTGTCTTCCATGTTCATTAATGCTTGCTGGACACCTCTGGATAACCACAGAGAGGAGATTTCGCCAAACACAGAGATGCTGCTGTGAGGGATCAGGATTATGGGTTTCTCTGGATGAGCTCGTATTTATATTGACATTCTGCAAACTGTAGTCATCAGCTTTTGGTGAACAGTTGGCTGCGTATAGGTGCTTCTTTTGGCTTACAAGGCACCAAAACTAGTTCAAGCACTATGCTTGAACACAGCGAGTGTTAGCCACTCATATGGGTGGCTGATGATGTGAACCTCTATAGAAACAGCTGCTGCTCTAGGCATCCTCAGCAGTCCTCACTGAGAAAGAGGAAACCTACTGAAGTTGCATTTTCTGCTCCTGTTATGAGCTCCTTTCAGGAGGACATGGGCTCAGCAGCCCCAGGCTCCCTGCTGCACGTGTGGCTCTCTGTGGTGAGCAGCCAGCTGTACAACATACAGACATGAAAGGTCTTGTAGCAAGGTAGCTCAAAAATGCAAGGAGAACTATTGCATAGTAAAGTTGCAAAGCTGTAAAGAAAATGAACATTCACTGATTTGAGGATTTTTTTTGTTTGTTTCCCCCTGGCCGAAGAGGGGTAGAGCTGCCACCTCTGTGGCTGGCAGAACCACATCTTGTGCCTGAGCGGTGTGGAAGAAGACAATGTTACTCCTCTGCTGGTGCTTTATTCCTGCTCAAATCCAAGGGACGGGATTTGCAATAGAGGTTATTACTGTGCTGAGGGACCAAACTTCACATGCGGTTTGGATCCCTCTTCTGTCTCCCCTGGAATCTGCGTGGTTCCTGTGCAAAGGCAAGAGCCTGATTGCTGCCACTTGACACCCTGTCCCCTCCAAACCACAAAGGCCTCTGGAAAGAGTTAGGGAACTGTGATGGGCAGGGACACTGAGGACCCTGCCCATCCATCTTGCTAAAAATGCATTAAAGGACTTTAATTCTTACTAACAGCATATATTTCTGGTAGTTCTAAGTTTTTCCATGGTACAATATATTCCAAACAGCTTTCTTTTAAACAGGTTGAAGCTATGAAGAGAGCACTAGGAAGTCTCAACCTCAATATAGTAGAGATGGCAGATGAAAATGCAACCTTGGATGGTGGAGATGTCTTATTTACAGGTATAGTGGTAGTGACTTTGCTGTTTGCATATTCTGACTGCCTCGAAGACTGCATGTTATCTGCTGTCTGCTTAATAAAATGTCAATCGTGTGGTTTAAGTCAGTTGTTTACTAAATGTCACAAAGGTAGCAGAGAGATGAATTTTCAATGCAAGCTTTGATGTCCTGCCTAGTGTCTGAATAAATGAAGTAGCAGTAAACACAGTACAAAGAGCAGCACTGTGCATACAAATTTTATTTTAGCTTGTAAAGTGCCAATAAGAAAAATGCTTTCAGTAGTCAGCTGCCTGCAGTTGTTTTGTATTTCGTGTTACAAGCAGCTACGTTCACCAGACTCATTTTCAGGACTTGTAAAATCTCGATGCAGTCAATTGTCACTAGCTCAAGGAATCAAACACAAAAAATTGCATTTTTAGTTTATGGAGGAAGTGGTGGAGGTGCCTGCCAGATGTCATGTGCTAGACAACTTATGTGCATGGTTGACTTCAAAGATGAAGATACCGACTGTGTTTTTTATGTCATTAAACCCATTAGGCCATTTCTTACGTTGGCTGCACACACGCTTGCTCCCCGCCTGTGCTGAATGAGCCTGTTTGTTTGATCAGCATCACAGCAGACTGGCTGCTTGCCTTAGTTCACCAAGAGGAAAGAAGGGACTCAAAAGAGGCAGGCTGGGAAGGGAGGCCTTTCTAAGGCAGTGCAGATCCATCACTGATTTCTTCTGGAGCTGGAGGATGCCAGTGGCTGCAGAGCTGCCTTTGAGACCAGAGGAAATCTCAGAGGGAGAGGGAAATGGTCAGTCAGTGCTGTACTAATCCAGCCCAGCTGTTCTCTTTCTTGACTTAATAACCATTGCAGAGCTTTAGAAGAGGAAGCTATTTATGCTTCTGGTGAAATGAGTCTTCTGGAAAAAGATAATTACTTTAAATTATCAGCTTGCAATTGTAGGTTACATTCCTCTATGCTGAATTTTCAGTTTTACTACTCAACTTGAGAAAAGAAAGATAGAAAATTATATCTGTGAAAGACTGCTTCAGAATGTCTCTAAAGCTAGCCTAGTTTTAAAATGTGTATGTTCTGATGAAGGAGCTGATGTGGTGATTTTTTGGATGGCTTAAAAAAAAAGAAAAAGAGCTCTAATTGGTTTACCCTTCATTTTTTTTATTCCAGGCAGAGAATTTTTCGTGGGTCTTTCCAGGCGGACAAATCAACGTGGTGCAGAAATTCTGGCTGACACATTTAAGGTTTGTAGGTTCATTCATGCCACAGGAAATATAAGCCAACATCCACTGAACCAATTTAAAAATGATACTGGCTAAGACATTTGTCGTACTCAAGTGCTTTATTTAGGACTTAGTTTAAAAACAAAATAAACATACAAGCTACTGAAAAGGTTTGAGCATCCTGTAAAGTGACATGCTGAAGTTGGCTCTGAAATGTGAGATCACTGCATAAAAGTAACTTGTACAGTGGGAGGCTGTTATTATTTGAGAGCATATCAACACTCACGTTCTTAACATTCTCATGCATTGGCAACATGTTCTTATCACTGATCGCTGGAGAGGTTTTATGTACATACTGTTTAATTATGCATTTTAATGTATTTCCTTACAGTTGCAACAATAGTAATATTTGAAACATATTCTGGATTTTACTCCAGTGCACCAGACAAGACAAGCTGGTCCAGAGGGGTATGTCATACTTAAACAGTTGACACTGTGCCCTGGGATATTTTGCTGTTATTAATTTGCAGAGAGTAAAATTAATTATGGAATGTCTCAATGTAATTATGGAACTAGCACAATTTAAAAATATTTGTAGCAACCTTTCTTTGCTCCCATACAGGATTATGCTGTCTCCACAGTCCCTGTTCATGATTCTTTGCATCTGAAGAGCTTTTGCAGCATGGCTGGACCAAACTTGATTGCTATTGGATCAAGTGAAGCTGCACAGAAAGCCCTCAAGGTAAAGCACATAAGAAAATTTTCTAAACAACAAGCTTGGGTTGGTTGGTTTTTTTATTTTCAATCTCTGGTGAAGGATGATGAAATTTAAAAATAGATATAGATCAATGAAAGAGGAAATCAGTACGCCTCAGGGGTTCCTGTATGTGCAAACCATAAAGAATGTTTGTATCAGGCAAGAGAGCAGGGATGTTAATTTAGCTTTATTTATCTTCAGGAAATAAATGGATTATACAGGTTATTACTTAACAGCTTTGTTGACTAAAAAGGTGGTAATTTGGTGATAGGAGGGAGGAAGGAGGTATCATCAAAGTAGATGGTGTTGCCATGGGGAAACATGGCTCTTAAGATTGCCAGAGAAGAAGTAAAAGTTTTACCATGAAGGAGGAAGGAGATCTGATCCCTGTTGTGAAGGTGACCTTTGTATGCATTGCAGTGTAGATTTTCTGGATAAAATAGGTAATTCTAGCCACAGGGACCAGACTCCAGGACTCTCAGTCCTTCCTTCTTCCATCACCTGTCTGCAAAGTTCATTCCTGGTCACACTTTTTCCTTTCTAATCCCATGAGGGTATCCTAACAGCGTGGCTTCAACGGAAAGGAGGGAGAGTAGCCTCGCCCCAGCCTGGCTGAGTGTTTGAGTCTCTGAACATTTTCCCTTAAAGTGGGAGGTGTGGGTTTGAACCCTCAGGCTGAGACACCTCATATATCTGAGTCTCTATTCACTGGCAGACTTGCAAACCAGTAATCAGTATTGTAGCAGGTCAGTGCTGTACTACCACCATCATCCTCAGTGGGAAATGTTCATTGCTGCTGTGGTTTGCACTGGGCTCAGTGACCTTCCTGCCTGCTGGGTGTGTTCAGAGCAAATCTACCAAATTAAGCTCTTTCAAAGATGTGGGAACAGAGACACCTGAGGCCATGAATCTCAATGCACATACAGGCAATGAGACAGCTCACCATCTCTGCTCCTGCACAGTATCACAGCTGCAGGCACTGACATTTTGCAGTAGAAACTTTGGCTGGGGCACCAAAACAGCAAAGTGCAGCTGAGACTTTACACGAAATAAAGCTTGAGGGAGTTTGTCCCTCTTGATAAGTTAGGAACTACTGTCCTGCATGCTTCCATTTGAGATACAAGCCAGTTTAAGATATAAGCCAGAACATGTCTGAAAGCATTACAACTAAGTGTCTTAGACATTTTTATCAGGACTTGCCTTCAAAGATTAGACCAAAATCTATTTTCTAAGTGCAGGCTTTGCTCTTTGACTTTGCAGAAGTCTCCTTGATGCAACACTAACACATGGAGGAAGCCAGCTGTGTCCCCCTTATAATAAATGAGAAGGGGTGGAGATAGCTATGCTGTACTAGTGAGAAATCTTACTAAAATTCACTCAGTTTAAATGGAACTTATGCAACCTGACTTGTATCTCTTGCCCTGATTCTAAAGCATGAATTATTTTTAAGAACAGCACTGCTATCAGAGCCCAAGGCTACTGATCTGAATCACTGCCAGGCAGAACATTTACAACAGAAATAGTAACTCTGAAATCAACATCCCTGGGCCCCAAAGTGCTTAGGAACCTATCCTGCATGTCTTGTACACCTACCTCCTCGGCTTCAGTAAGCCTGTGATATTTATTGCTTTAAAACATCCTTAAATATTTGCAAGATGGAGGCCTGAGAGACTTCTTGTCCTTACTGCCATGTTGTGATACTTAATTGCACATTTGCTTTCCAGATCTTATACATTTTTCTCATGAGCATAAGCCTAGGACTTCTCATTTCCCAGCAGTATCATTTTTACTGTTAGAGCTTGACAGAGATTTGGTCTGGTTTTTTTCTTTTTTATCTTGTGACAATTCAAGATTTAAAATATCTCAGTCTCTAGCTGAGATTAAACCAACATTTCAAATCTCAGAATCTCCCTTGCTGAATATGGGTTGAATTATGGAGGCCAGGAAAGTGCAGTCCTGGCTGGCTTAGACTTGCAGCCTGGCAACAATTAAGGGAATAGGATGGCAGCTTGATGGCTCTGCATGAACTTAGGGGAGCTCTTAAACAAGAGGATGGTCCATTGACTTCCCACATATTTTGGAGCAGCATTGACTTTGCTCATTCATTTGAACGAGCTGTCAAAGTTATTCTCTTATTAGAAATCACTATGTGAAGCTCAGGGAGCACATTCCAGCTCATCTCTTCTCCCCTGAGAAACTTATGACAAATGGTTTTGGTTGTAAAAGTTCTGATGTTCCTGACACTGTGAGATTTGATTTTAGTCTGGGATGGAGAATGACCTGCATGTTTCTCTGTGAAATGTGCACTTTCCCAAATACTCAGGCTCAAACACAAAATGCATCGTGAGCAGCAGCCTGATGAAGTTTGCAGAATTCCGGACAGCCCTACACTTGTATAAAGTGTTTATAAACTTGGGAAAAATTCAAGTACAATACTGGTTGCTCAGAGCTGCAATTTGAACTTGAGCCAGAACTAATCTGAGAATTCATCAGTGCGTTTAAAGCCTTTTGCACAGCTTGGCTAATCATGTTGCAGTGAATCAATTTAGCTATTGTAGCCAAAAAATATTTTTTGGATAAGCTGATTAAATGTTGCTGGTAACTAGCTTTCAAGTAAACACCAGCATTAATCAAGGTACAGTAAAAAGCAGATACGTTTTTAAAAGAAGATGATAATTGACAAGATAATCTATCAGTCTTTGATTGTTGATGGATCTATTTTAAAAAATAAATCAAGTTTGTCAGTTTTCAATGTGTTTCTCTGCACTGGATATTTAGCAGCATGTCTACTTGTGTGTGACCATGGTGTTTGCCTGCACCCTGCCAGCTGAGGTTGGGGACTCTGGCCCAGAGCAGCCCTTTCGTGTTGTAGCACGTGTCCTTATGTTTCTAGTGAGCTGACAGGTTACATCAGGCAGCCATGTCCAGTCAGACCAACATATGAAGTTACCCAGAGGTGTTTCTTGCTCAATGTATTGTATCTTCCAGGAGTCTAAATCTCTTCAAACAAATTATTTGGAAAACAAGTAGGTAAAGCATCCAACTCATAACAATGGAGTTGGCAGTGCTGCTTGTCACCAGCTTCCTCTAACATTTAGATTTCTGCTTTTTGACCTCCGTGATTTCTTTGTATTTGTTCACTTGCCTCCGAAGGAAGAAAATTCAGTTGGTAGTCAGCTTTTTGCAGTCTTGTGGAAATGCAATTGTAAGAGGATCTCTATGAGGCACTGGTAGCCAGAATTAAAAGCTGTGCCCTGGATTTCACCAGATCGACTGGGCTATAGAAGAGCTGTCAGCTGCTCCTCTTGTTACCCAACGCAGTCTGTGGCAGTTACGGTCCCCTGAGCTTCTACTGAGTCATTTGCCTGGCACAGCCCAGTGTGCCACTCCTTTATTGTTGTTTTAAACCTCTCCTTTGTTGTTGATATTTTTCATGCCTGGAAATGCAATCATATAAGCAAGATGATTAAGCTGTCTTTAACCATCTCTGGTAGTTGAGTTGTTTTCATTCCATAGCATGTCTTGTTAGGCAGCAAGTGAACTGCTACATCATGCTGTGCTAACGTTTTATATTTAGAATAGGATTTATCCTTCTACTAACAGTCTTGTTTGAAATAAATTTTTCTTGATTGTTCTTACTGGTGCAACTCATGTATCCTTACAATACTTTAAAGATAGAAAAAGAAATTGCATATGTTGCTCACATATGGCAGAGTGCGGCTGGTCATGAGTTTAGCGTGGTGTGTGTGATGTAAAGTGCTGCAAGTGAGCTAGGAAATGAGTGCAGAGTTTAGGATTATAGAGCACATGCTAGAAGCAGATAATAAATCAGAAGTGACATTTTACCCATGAAATCCTCTTCAAGCTCTGGCAAGTGTAGAATATTTATTTGGGCTGTAGCTGAAAAGTGGCACTCGGGGAAACTGGGTGAAAGAGAGAGACAAATTAACTGCAGAAGTCATTGAGGCCTGTAGTGGTTATCACATCTGAAACTTTAATTTCCCTCTGCTGTTTTCTGAATGCATTTAATTCCTTCTAGCTAAACCCATTGATAATTCTGTATATATAATTCCATAGTTGAACCTTGGCCATGGCTGTTGAGCTAGTAAAGCCTGGGATTATTTTTCTGTTCCTTCAGTGAGACCAGGATTTCCTCCTAAAAAGTCACCTTTGGGCTCTGATCCTGCTCTATTGGAGCTGCTGACCTTTACCAAGAGTGTGAATGGGGATGAATTTGGGCTGTGACGTGCTGGCCCCGGCACAGGGAGGTGATGGGGCATTGCTGTGGGCAGACACCCTGCACTGCTTTTTGCACAGCAATGGACACAGCCTTGGGGTCTTGCTGGGACAGCAGAAGAGCAGGAACTGGCCTGGGACGTAATTGAGTTCAGGTTCCAGCAGCAAAGGCAAATTCTAGGCAAGGTGATGCTAGGAACTGTGACCCGGCATCTGTTACACATTCCTTTCTGTACTCTCTCACTGTAGTCCTGAAAAGCTGAGTTTCTGTCCTTTGGCAGTTTGTGTTGGTTGGTGTGGAGCACAAATAGTCTCTGCTTTCTGTGATGAGTGAAGACTTGGACAGCAGTAGATGATGGTGGACACAGCCCTTGGTTTAAGCAGCTTTGTCTACCATCAAACCATTCTCTGTCACCCTTTGGATAATTTGGTAGCAATCCCAAAAGGGCTGAGGGTTACATGTGTTGTTCCCAGCTTCAGCAGGCTCAACTATTCCCTTGCAAGCAGTACATATTATATTTGTAGCAAGTGCCTGTTAATGAAGTTGTTCCTTCACCCGTTGGGAAATGGGGTTGTCTTTTGGGTAGGCTTTCATGACAGGCACTCTCCAAAGAATTAGCCCCAGGGTCTCCCCACAGGACTGGTAGAGAAAGCCTTAGTGTGAACCTGTGTCTCTGAAGTAATGCTCGGTGCCTGGTGATTGCTGATGGATCTCAGAAAGGAGCAGAGAACCTGGAAGGAAGGTAGGAAACACAGCATGGTGCCTAGGGGTGAGGGCTGCAGTGTGGAGAGCACTATCTCACCATATGGCCTGAACTTAATCCCTGCGGCCATCTGTGTCTAGGGTATTCCCTCCGAGATGTGGGTTAATGGAGTTGCATGTGAAATGTCTGGGATTTGGGTTGGTCATTTCAGAGGAGTGGATGCTAATTGCAGAGGCAGCGTGGCTGTGGCAGATGTCAGGGCTGAGTGTTATCGCCAGACAGGGTGCGAGGCAGAGCAGGTGACACAGCTGAGCTTGTAGCCCCTCATGTTCCCTGGACAGACCTGCCCATCAGAACCCAGACCAGTGGTGACATCTGCACTTCTGAGCTCATCCTTGGTATCCCAGATCCAACCTCATTAGTCAATGGGATTTCATTATGGTTGGGAGTGTATCAGATTATGTTCAGTGGTGCAATACCAAGACTTAAGCAAATACCTTTCTTTTTTTCCCATTTTTGATAAAAGGTTGGACATGATTGCTTTGTCTTGTTCTTGACATTCCCGTTCAGTATCTTCTATTGGAAGTGGAGCTGCTCATTCATCCCCTAAATTATTCCCTGAAGGATGCTATTGCAAATGTAGCTATTTTGACAGAGGTCAAGGGAGGCTTATCGAAACCACATCTTAAGGATAAAATAGAAAGGAGTCTCTTTCGGGCAACTAGGCCCTTGATCCATATCCAAAGCTATAATCAGAGCAGTGCTTTTAACGACTTGGATGCAAGGAGTTGTTCTAGCATTGGCACTTACCCCCATTCTGGTGATTAAATGCCTTTTATTCTTATTCCATTTTGTATAACTGATGTTTCTGTAGTGTGCCAGCTTTAAAAAGCAGAGTACTCTTACCCTACATGAGAGCAGGGTTTATAGTGCCTGCGTAAAGCTGAGGGGATCCAGCTCTGTCACAGAAGTGCCTCCAGAACTATCACCCAAGGAAAAACTTCATCTGTCTGTTGTTCTTAGAAAGGAGCCTGCACCCCCAGGCAGCACAAAAAGGCTCAGCTAAATCTGCTCTTCCAATTGTCTATATAATATCTGTCTTTTCTAGTAATGCACAAGTTTGCATTAAAACATTATCTCTTCTTCCTTAAGAATTCATCGTTTGTGCCTCTGCTTATTCCCCACATGAAGTCATAATCTGTTATTTACGATATCACAATGGGTTGCTGTGGAAATGATTACTAATATTAATAAACCAAAGAGGATGACATCAGGTAGGGAATTAGCAGAAAGTACAGATGAATGATGACTTTCCTGTAATTCACCAACAAAGAAAAGTTAGTGAAATCCAGAGAACAATTGACAACTTGCCCCTAAAAATAAAAATTTAAAATTGAGACTTTGCTGCTCTCAGCCTTATAGATAGGAAAATTAGTCAATTTATAAAATTCTGTGCACTTTCCTTTAGCTCCTTCTGATTTTCCATTGCTTCATGAATTAGGGGTGTATAGCATCTCAGAGGATGCAGGTCTTTGCTGAGTACCAGATGACCTGTTCCTTTAAAAAGGCAACTAGTTGAGTTTTTGTTTTGATTAAGGTTAGATGTTGTAATAAACATACTACTCTTAACTGTGTCAGTGCTGTTCAGTTTGCATATATGCAGAAGGATCTAGTCTTTGGAAGATACAAACCCAAAAGTATATATTTATAGAATAGGGACTGTTGTATTAGTCTATTTTGTTTTGGGTTTGGTTTGGGTTTTTTTAATGGTGAGGAAAGTGTCTCTTTCAATACATACTTGTTGTCAGCAGTAAGGCTGTTAGCCACAGGAGCTGGGTCAGAGGCTGACTGAGATTATGTCATTTGACTTGCGTAAATGGAGACTCACGTTTCTATTCCTTTGATTCTTTTTTTCTTTCTTTCTTTGACTGTTCTGTCCCTGGGCTCCTGTTCCAAAAGACAGGATGTTCGTCCTCTCACCTTCTTGGCTGAAAACAACGCATAGAAGCCGCTTCCTTTTCCCCTCCTTGGGTCATGGTTTCCCTTAGCAGCAGCAGTCCTTGGGCAGAGCTGGCAGGCAAGGTTGCAGCGTGGCTGTGGTGGCTCAGAGGGGCAGAGGTGTGTGTGTGAACGGTGCCTGGTACCCATCACATCTGCAGTGATGCAAAACATGTCCTGAGCCAGGAAAAGCCAAGGAGTGGGATGGGAGAGGTTGCCTAAAGATCTCTGCCTTCCGGAAAACATGACTGAGAGGGTGCATCAGGGAGGAAAATCCCAAAGCCCAGCTGCTGAGAGTGTGAGTAGTAGGTGGAAATTACAGTAATGCTCTGGTTATGTTACTTTTTTTTTTTTTTAATTTTGGCATATTTACCATGACAGACTGGGACATTGCTGATTTCAAATAGATCTCAAATGAAGTTTGCATCCAAAGGGTCGATGCTATCCTATCCTATATCTCTAGCAGGCTTTTTGGTACCTGACAAGAAGCCTTAGATCATTCTAGTGTGATTTATGCTGCTCAAAGTGGCTGTCTTGTCCCCTCCCTGCTGAGTCTACCCAGCTGTTGTCTCTCTCGCCTGTCTGCAATTCAGGGATAACGTGGCTAATAGATCTTGACATTCAAGCAAGATCGCTGACTTCCAGCTCTGCTCTCCTGTCCCCTCTGGTCAGCCTGAGCAACCATTTATGGTCACTGTTGCCACTGCTGCATTTCAAGGAGACTCTGAGAAGATGTTGAGTAGCATGGTTTGGGTGGCAGGCTGAGTCCCTGCACCCAGGCACAGAGCACCATGGCACAGCTCACCAGCCTCACTCTGTCCTGCACTTTCTTGTGTTGAACCCTAAGGCTGTTGCTTTCTCTCTCCAGTGCCAATTGTTTCTCCAAATATGAAGAAGCGAGGAGGGAACTTAAATTGACAGGACAATAAAACAATGACTGAAGTTCGGTGTAGATAAGTGTAAAGTGATGTGCAGCAGGGACAGGGAGAATGACAATGTGAACATCACGTACAAAATAATGTGCTCTGACTGATCATTACCACAGAAATAAGAGTCTTGGCTTGTTGAAATTGCCAGCTCAGCTGAAAACCAAATGGAGAACATCATTATGCCGCTGATTAAAGCTGCGGTGCATCTGCATGTTTGCTGTTGCGTACACTTTGCATGCATGATCCCTTTGTTAAAAAAAGGGAATAGAACTGGAAAGATTCAGAAAAGCGCAGTAAGGATGGACAGATAACTGGAACAGCTTGCCTAAGGAGACAAAGCAATCAGCCTATGACTGTAACCTGAAAAAGAGACAACTAAGGTGGGATCAAAGGTACCTATAAATCAGGAATGATACTGGACATCAGTTGTTTGCTCTCTCTTCCAGTTGAAGAACCAGCAGAGCTTCTGGTCTGACAAGGGACAAGTTCAGAAAAAATACCAAACGCAACCAAAAAAAAAAAAACCAAAAAGAAAACCCACAACACCCGAAAACCACCTTCCTCACATAGTACATGCCTGAAGCTACCTTGCTACAAGTTCAAAAGTGGAGCTGGACAGACTCCTGGGGCAGTAGGTGGTAGCGTTCTATGTAATAGCTGATGAGCAGAGGTCCCCAGGAACCACAGACCAAAACTCAGTTGTCTCCAGTCCCTGTTTTAGGATCCAGAAGTGGGATATTGTCACCTCTCATATGAGGGTGGAGTCCTCCATCATGCAGTACTAAAAACGAAGCTCTTCCAAGTTCTGCAAGCATTAAAAAATGTCAGGTTTGGTAATCAGCAGCATTTTCCAGGGAGCAAACAGTAATTTACCTTTCTCTCTCAGATCTCCCTCCAGATGGCAATGTACTGGCCAGGTGCCTGTCCTTATCTTTTGCCTTAAGTGTGTAAGGGCATAAGCCTGATGCTGTTCCCAGACAAGTGGTCCTTTCTCCAAGCAGAGGAGAAGCATGCTGTCCTTCCAAACTCCCAGCCAACCTGGGGGATGTGGTTGCATATTGATGAGTTATTCTTCTCATCAGTGTTAGTTGCCTTGCACCACAAAAATACTTCATTTTTGTCACTGTAGGCAAAATCTTGATGTAGCTTAATCTTTTCTCTCAACTTTCAATATCTTGGATTAAAATATTCCAATTTGCTCTGTATCCCAGGCCAAATGTTACTTAAGCATCAGTGTAAAACAGGCCAAACATTAATGTGCTTGGAAAGAAGGAAAAGAGATGGGATGGAAAAAATATCTTAAATGGTTTTAAGTTAATAGTTTTCTAAGAATACTGTGACTTGAAGGATTTAGGAAAGGGTAGCTGAAATCTCATGAGGGAATGATCCTGTGGGTGCAGGACTTAGGCTTAGGTTTAGTTTTTCTTTTAAATATTGGGGGCCAGGGGAGCAGGGGCTGATCAGAACAAAAATCAAGCCCTGAAAATCTTTGCTTCTGCTTCCCTGTCAGCATGAGACAGGCATTTTTAAGTGCAGTGTTCATTGCCATGTTAACAAGAAGAACATTCACTGTATGTTTGGTTTTGCTTATGGGGTGTTGGAGATAAAAAAGGTGCATTTCAGGTGTGGTGGGTTTGGTTGCTGTCTGTCCTGAAGCAATCTCTATGTGAGTAAGACCCAGATGGTAGCAGGGCTCAGATTGGGACCTTCCTCATGGAGGGGGAAAATCTGTAACTAGGCTTGGCCTGTCTTAAAAGTGCATGCAGTCATCTTAACTCTGTCAGTGATAATAGGCCCTAAATGCATACACATTTTTCCTTCATGCATAATGCTGCTTCATATTTAGGATTATTTAGCTTATCCATTACCTCAGTTGTCTGAGGACACACTGTAAAAAAACTATAGAAAAGGCATTTTAGGCTATGCGAATGACTTCAACATAAGGAAAGCATGACTAAGGGCTGAGAGAATGTGCAGTGAAAATTACCCTCTTCAAGCTGAGGAAAATTCCCAGAAAAACTAGGCATGTGGGAAATGCCTGGCCCTTAACGTAGCTGGTCATACAATGTCTGTGGGCAGAAAGCCAGCCTTCTGCAAACACATTGTGCGAGAGCTATAGTCTTTGTAAACTTGTCATTTCAAAAAGTATATATATATTTGGGGTATATCTGATAGAAAATACCACAAAGGACCTTGCTTTTATTGCTTTCTCTGCCCTGGAGTCCTATCTGACCAGGTACATATGCTCAATGACTCTATATAATAGAACTATGAAAAACCCCACAGGTCTTTCAAATAACCTAATTGTGTCATATCGATGCATTTCTGCTGTATCCAGAGGCTCCCTATGGGGCAGGTTTGGGGTGTTATTGCCTGGACACTCCTCTCAAGAAAGTGGTTTTTGCAATTTTACTTCAATGTACAGGCATAGTTGTGACAGTGGAGAAAGCTTGCAAATAAAATTTCCTTCTCAATTGCTGAGGAAGAGAATGATCTTCCATTGTCAAACCTGCAGTTACTAATAAATGCTTTCTTGTGGTGATGTAGCTAGCTGAGATCCCATTCCCACTGTTGCAGCTGGGTACTCAAAAGTCTGTGCAGCTTCACCTTGCTTTCCCACACATTTTTTTTCTCATTTGTTTCTGAATTCATTCAGCAGCCACTTTGGTGCTTTTTAATCCTGAAAATAATCCTAACATACCCTTGCCATCATCTCCCAGGCTCCTCGAAGCTGTTTTCTGAGGCACAGCTAGAGCCCTGACATTTGTTCTTCATTTCTGCTGGCTGCTGCTGTTCTCACTTCACAGAAGCAGATATATGAGAAATGTGTCTGTACCCTTGTGCTTAAGAATTCATTTGTAATTTCATATGGAAATGTTTCATAGTGATTCACAATATATTTCTGATGAATGAGCTATTCCTACAGAAAACCTACAATATCAGGATTCTGTTTCCAACAAGGACTGGAGAAAGCACAACTGTTTGGGAGCTGAGCGAAATCCAGGCACGGTGACTTTTCCTCTACTGATGCGTGTATTTCATTAATAAATATGTTTCCTTAATCAAGACTTAAAAAGCTTATGTAGAGAAGAAAAGAGAAGTTGCAGGTGAAGGATGAGTCTGCTGGCTCTGGTTACCAGGGAGAAGAGTTGCACTGGGCATAGGCACTTCACCTGCTGCTAGATGTCTGCAACATCAAAGAAAGTGTAATAAAACACATCTTCACAACATAACAGAAAGCAAATTATAAATAGGAAAGTCAACCACAGTAATAAAAATACATCCGGTGCAGTAAAGGTGCAAGCATTTTTCCCTAGAAACACATATTCACCTTTTTGGAGGTAAATGTCACCTTGGGAACTTAGGATAGTTTCATAACTTCAGAATGAACAAGAAATGACAATCTGATAACACTTCCTCAAGAATGCTTGGCATTCTTCTGTGTGAGTTCCATATTCTCTGCAGGATGTGGATGACTCAGGCTACAACATAAAAAATACATCCAGACCTATAAAGGAATTACTGTAGGTATGCGCAAGTGGGAGTTGCTTTGTTGCTTGCCAGTATGTTGTAGATCCTCATAATTCAGTTCTATATAGTACTTTTTTAATGAATGAGAAGTAGTACAAATTAATGACCTTGCAAATTAATTTAATGATAAACTTAACTGTGCCTAAAATTGAAGTCTTGCTCGCTGCTTTGTGATAGAAATCTGTAGGCTTTCCCCGAGAAGGGAATTTAGTTTAAAAATTTTGTTAACAGAATAGGAGTTTATTTTTAAGATAATACTTATATAAGTATTTTTAAGATTAAAAAAAGCCTTTTCTTTTGGTTTGTGTCTTTGCAATGTATGTGGGAGCACCGTGGGACTAGGAGAGAAACTGAAACACTTGGATTTGCTTAGACTTTCAGTGGGACCAAAGTTTTTGACTTTGAGCTTTGCTCCTTTCTGTCTTACTCTCAGTCTCTGTCAGGGTGAAGTTGATGTAAAGCTGGAATGGTACAATGGAGGGTCAGGCATCTTGTCTCCAGGCTTTTCCCATCTTTATTAAAAAATTGAGCCTGATCCAAAACATGGGATCTCAGGCTTCTCGTGTGCTGAGAATCTGTCTCTGAAATTCCAGCCGGGATCCAAATTTGTGTATGAGCCCTATATTTACAAACCAAACCTCTGAAACCCACCAGCTCTACTGAGGGCGTTATTGTGTTGTCCCCTTGGGAACGAGGATTAACACAGACGTGCTTTCTCACTCCCTGGCACAGGTGCTTAGCGAAAGAGTAACTGCAGGAAAGCAGAAAGGAGGTCCTTGAAAAGAATGAAGATTGGGCTGATATCCAAGCTGGGAACTGTTTCTGTCCTGTTTGTGTTAATTCACACTCATTTTATAAATATTGAGTGATGTCTGCTTTTTTTGAAGGTGCTGAGCACCTATAGTTTCCATCAATGCAAGCAGGAGTTTTGCATACTCAATGTGCATTCCTTGAGGAAAAGACTCCGTGGAGGATGCTTACTGAGTGCCCTGCTTAATCCTGCTGCTTGCGGGAACCACTTCACAAAGGTCTTCTGCTCATTTCAGTTAAGGGTTAGTAGATTCTTCCTTGAAGGGCAGAGATGAAAAGAGAGCTCCTTACTTGCTGCATAGCAAAATGGCCCTTGGCTGACCTGGCAGTTACAGATAGCTATTTGTTGAAGGCTCTGTTCTCCTATTTGTTTGGGGCTGCTAATGTGTTTGGTCTAAATAGCTGTGCTTTGTGTCTCCTCGCAGACCATGCAACAGATGAGCGATCACCGCTACGACAAGCTGACGGTGCCCGACGATGCCGCAGCAAACTGCATCTACTTAAACATTCCCAGCAAAGGGCATGTCCTGCTGCACCGAGCCCCTGAGGAGTACCCAGAGAGTGCAAAGGTGAGAATCGTGCTGAAGGTGCCTGGGAGACCCCTGGCATCCAGGCCTCACCAGGAAGTTGGTAGGAGTTGAAATCAGGTGCTTTCCAGAATGGGCTGTTGTACCCTGTCAGGGCAACACTGGATGGTGAAAGGCGGGAGACTTGGGCTCCATTCTCATCTCCACTACTGATTTAGTTATTTTGTCTCTTGTGCCCCTGGTGCTTCTTTTGCATAACTGGACGTAGCAACAGTTCCCCTCACTGCAATATTGTGCGTGAGTCCCGCAGTCAGAAGGCCATGTGCACTGTAACGTTAGTGTTGATTACAAATGACAAGACAGCTTAGCACCCACAGATAAATCCACGTCTGTTCATTCTTTAAACACTTGGAGAAAAGGGAAAATAGGAAGTCATAAAGTGTCATGATTTCTGTTCTGTTTTCTTTCCTAAACAGGTATTTGAAAAACTGAAGGACCACATGCTGATCCCAATAGCCAACACAGAACTGGAGAAAGTAGATGGGGCGCTCACCTGTTGTTCTGTGCTTATTAACAAAACTTCAGAATTATGAGTTTACAGAGTCCCTCCCTTGTAACTGGCAATAATGTTACACAAGGTAGATGAATCTGTATCCACACTTTTATTGTTTTTATTGACAATCTACTGTACCACTGTGCTACTAACCGTTGTTTACAAATTTTTTGCTTTGTGTATTTTTATTATGTCTTTGCAGATGATATTTAAGGTGGGTGTTCGGTTTGTTGGGGGGCACATAACTCTGAAGTATGTTAGCCTCATGGGCTACCAGAAGACAGTTATAATGGCTAACCCCTAGCTTTAGTGATTTAACATATCTGTGTGGAAATTTTATGAAACACAACTAATTATCAACATTTCAAGCACCTCTATTCTCTTTACACTGTTCTCCTCTGTCTTTTTATTTTCCCTCTGCTTTCCTTGCTCTGCATCTTTTTTCCCTTCCTCAGTCCTCAACTTTCAGTGATGCAAGGTATCAGAGGGGACTGAAGAAAACTCAGTGGGCTCGTGAGCTTGCTGTCTTGTGTGGTGTAAGGAAGCTTTCTGTATGCTAGCTGGAATAGTGGGCAATGGACTGTGCTCACTGTCCTGGACATTTCACATTCTTGCTGCTGGGCAGAGTTGTGGCCAGAATCCATTTCGGACACTAAGTAGCAACTTTGGAAAAAGCTTCCTCTGATGGAAGCGTTCAAGGGCAATGTCTGCCTGGGAAACTTGAATGGCAGAGAGAGAGTAGTACAGCCACACAAGATGTGTCCTGCAAGTTCAGGTCCCAGTTTGCAGCTAATGCCGTGACTTTCAATGTGGTGAGAATGAAAGAGGGGTTTTTAAGAAGGCCAGATCCCAAGGAGCACCCCGACCACAAAAACGAAAGACTGAGATTTTTTTGGAAAAGTTAAACCTACAAAAGTAATTTAAAATATGGGGGGCTGTTAATTATCTTTTTTACTTTTTTATTTATTTCTGTCTCTCTGTTCTGTTTTCTCCTTGTTTGGAGGCCACTTACTAGCAAAATTCAAAAGAAAAGGGTGATAGAAGGAGTTGAAGGACAGCTATTCCTGGGTTATGCTCATGAATAAGGGAAGCTGTTTTTTCCTGAAAGATTAGCATTTGTACTTTATCTGCCCTTGGGGCAGCTTTTCTTGGAACAATAACAATCTTTTTTTTTTTTTTTAATTGCATGAATGTTTACTGTGGAATTCAGTTAAAACAAATATATTTCTTGTAGCAAATTCCACAACATGTTTACCCACTGAGTCATACTTTTTTTCACCACAGTAAAGTGAAGCATACCCCATTGTGTTCACATGCTTCTTGTTAAATCATTTTTAAGCTGAGGATGGAGAAATTCCCAGAGACAGCAGTGGGAACTCTCCAGAGACTGACAAATAGTCTGAACATGTTATCAACTTCCTAGACATCTCCTCCACCTTTCCTGAACCACTTGTGGCGTGTTGTTAAGGTACAGTAGGAAGTGAGCAGGGGAGGCTCAGGCAGTGTGGTCTGCAGGAAAGCAAACAGTATTAACTGAGCACACACTTGGATATCCTTTGGAAACCTGCGTGCTTTTTTGTGCAGTCCTAAGGGAGGAAACATGCATACTCATATCCGTAGGTAGTCCTCAGCCTATCACTTCATCTTGGTGGCTAACTGGGGAGGAAACCCCCTGGCAACTACCAGAATACATCTAATGCTTTGTGAGTACCGTGTGTGTTGTGATGACACAAGGTATTACGAGAGAGAGAGCAATGATGAGCAAATATAATGTACGTGAAAAGAGAGCACATCCCAAAGGAAGTCCTTAGCCAACCAAACAGCAAATGCTGCTTTTATGGCTGTGTGCTGTCCCAAAGGGTTCTCCTAATGCTTCCCCTTTGTCTCCTGCATTCCTGTGCAATATCATTTAAACCTGACCCAGGTGATCAGTCTCTAAGGATGTAAATGTTGCAGTAGGGAGTCTTTTTCTACTTTCCCTTGGTGCTTTTTAAATATCTGATAAAGCATCTTGCATTTTAAAATAACTTGACATTAAACAAAGATTTTGTGCCAAAAAGTGCCCCTGCAGTATTTAACTGTGACCTTCTAGAGGCAAGTAGTACTCTGTTAAACCTCTGCAACCATGGGAGCTGTCATACAAAGCTGGAACAGAATCCCCCAGACCTGTCTGTGCCCCTCCTGGGGCCTTGCCCCCATCCATGTCCTTCAGTCCCTCTCCCATCCCCTTACTAGGGAGCCAGAGCATCCAGCTGCACTGGGGCAGCATTAGGCTGTGGGATTTCTGTTCAGTTTATCTCTCAAACTTTCTGTTGTGCTTTTGTTTTTTCTTCCAGCCTCTCTCACCTTTCACCTGACTCTCATCCTCAGACTCTCATTTCTAGTTTATGGCGTAATGAACACTTTTCTCTTTTATCCCTGAGTGACTTTGGCCCTTGTTGTCTCAGTTCTCTTACTTGAGTTGTCTTTTTTCTGTACTCCTCCCTCTTCACTAGTCACTCCAAAGTATCCCAACCCCATGGTGGACTACCCTAAACTCACTCCCTCCTCAAGTAGGTGCCAGGAAGGAGGAGAAACTGAGGGTCCACTTTGGCTCTGAGCAACTTCTTTTGATCTGGAAGGATGGCTGTCAACAGGAGCTCTAGATCCTGCAAGTGACATGGGTAACTCCTCTTTAGGATTACCCCAGAAAAGAGGAACATTTGTGGTGAACATTGTTGATGTTGTGGGTCCCTGAAAGCAGTAGAATAGATGACAATGAATTCCCCTGGCTGCCCAAGAGAGGGAGAGTTGGGATCTAGGAGCTGAGAAACCTCTGAGAGTTTGGTCTTTCACTTACTGCTGTTTAGAATTCCTTGACTTCAAGGCTGCATGTCAGTATACAGAAAGAGCAAGGGAGTGGCTGAGGGACCTGAATTCCCTCAGGTGATGATTTCAAGTTGTATTCAAACTGTCTAACTTCAGGCACAGAATTTAGGTGCTCTAAATCACAGCTGTTTTCTCTCTGTTGGTCTTGGTAGGTATCATAGCCTCTAACATAGATGGTCTAAATTACATCTTAGCCTAATGCCAAAAGTTACCTAAGCTGGTTATTGGGATTGCCCTCACCTCTCTGCTTTTAGAGTTATTCTGACATTATAAAGCAAAAAAAAAATTAAGAGCACTTCAGTTAGTGCATTTGCAATATGTTACTAAGAACGAAAATTATGCCAAATGCTTCCTGGTTTTGCTGTTTGCTATTTTTTCCTGTTTCCCAAACGAAGAATTCAGTTGTGAGGACATTTCTGCTGTGATACATATGCATCTAATGGGCATCCTGTACATCTTGTCTCCAGAACATTTCTCAGATGCCTGGTATAAATCATCATCCTTGATTAATATAAATAAGAAAAAAAAATCCCAAACCAAAAAAGGAGATGAGACACTGAACACTGATGACTGCCCACATGATAGCAACTCTCAAGCTGTATGACATAGCAGGCCAGTGCACAAGTTCTTGTCATTAATAGCTCAGCAATGGGGCTTGAATGACTCATCAAAGTTGTTTGTTTTCCTTTGAACAATCAGTTTATTTTGGTTCAAATAAAAGAGCTATAATGTGCATTATAGGTCTTTCACCATATTATCTTTGCTAACAGTTTAAGGAGAGCTGTAATATGTGGGTTTCTTTCTTCACCAGAGTGTGAACAGTGTCTCTCTCTGCAATGGAAATGTGAATGCATACTGTACCTTAAAAGATAAACTTGAATTCTTCCAGTTCCACATTTTTGTCTTTTCCATGCTAATAGACAAATAGATGCCATGCTATGAAGCTGTGCTCTGATTTTTTTGGTGATTTCTACGTGATAGGTACGGAGCTCATAGGCAACACTACGTCCAGTTTTAAAAACAAAAAGTCAGTGCACAGAATGCTATTTGTTCACAGCAAATTGGGGATGAAATATGGAAAAAATTGAGCTTTTGATTTTATTCAGCTTCTTATACGTTATGTCAATGAAGTCAGAGCCAAATTACTTTGATAGAAAACATCAACATTTGCATGGAACCATTTGGGGAAAATAATTTACTATTTAAGATTCTCTATTTTTGTTTTTATCAACAAGGAAGCTGAAAAGATAAGACTGCTTAAAGAATGGTATTTGTTAAGTGATTGTGAACAAAGTATCATTGGACCTCATATGTATTTTCAGAAAAGTTTTGACTGGACGTATGATGTAACTTGTATAGAGTTGCATGTGAATTGTGTTAGTCACTGGTTTACATTGTGTTGTTCTGCAGTGCACAAATATGACTACTGAACATAGAAGTGTTACATTTCATTAAACTTAAAATCTTGTTGCAGTATATAGTTCCCCACTTTTTGTGCCAAAAACATCAATACATTCCATAATCTGTTCTAATAGAGGTTTGCACTTTGATCTTTTTTTTGACTCTTGCAGTTTCAATACTATATATCCCCATCACGAAGGAATAAAGTGTCAGTTGTACTGTGCACTGTGTAGTTTTTGCCTCTTGTTTTGAAACTGAAAGCATATGTATTTAATTTAATACCGTTTCATGCCATCTATTTATTTGGAGGCTTTTTAGATGCCTAGAAATAAAGCCAATTATAGACAATAGTGCTAAAACCTTTAAGCCTGTAAGAAGAAATCTGGACTCTTTAAAAACAAATCATGATTTTACACTCTTGCTTAAGAATATAGAGAGGAGATATTGCCTATGTGTTCTAGATGCAATGGTTCTGACTAAATTGTATTATTGTCCAAGATAACTAAACAGATGTTACTGTAGGGTAGTATTTTCTATGTAGTTCCTGTATTTACTGTAAGTTACAAAAGGTGAAACTACAAAGGTTTAGTGACGTGACTGTTACAGTTAAATTATTCACGTAGCTCTTCTATCTTTTCTCTCCCAGGATGTCAAGAGAGGTGACATTTCAGACCTTGCTTTGTTAACATGACAGATGGTCGCATGTTTTATATCTAAATACTACTTGTTGTGTGCTACAAATAGTGCATGCGGGGCTAATCTCTGCTTGTACCCTTGTGCTTTAATATCATTAGGTTATGATATTAGGATTAACGATCTGGGGAGACAATCAGTTACTCCAGGCTTCGTGGACATGTGTGTAAGTGCTCATGGGCCTTCAGTGCCACCTTGTGGCAATCCAAGATTCAAATGTTCAAGGCCTCAGTATTGTTGCTTCAACTTTCTGAAGAACCAAACATAAATTAACAGTACTACAGCAAAAGAATTACATCACTTTCAAACTGTACAGCCTTGCTAGTAATAGGAGTTTAAACAAACTATCATCTAATACTTTTCTTGCTGAAGAAGCAGGGACAAGGAAAGATCTAAATACAGCCTTTGTACTAATTTAACTAGACTAGTTAAAAGCATGATTTTTATACTAATATATATAAATCAGTGCTACACCTAATGTGGATACGTTTAGCTTGGTGCTATCAATATAGTAAACTACTGCCTTTACATGCATCTTTGTGTACTCATATCTGTAGGATATGTAGTTGGTACCGATTTACTTGAAGTTATTTCTAAATGGCAATAATTAAAAACAAAAAAAGCAATATAAGCCACTTCCTCATGCCACATTAAGAAATTCTCCATAGAATATCAAATCCTTCAAAAGCAAAAGAACAATAGGAGTGCCCTTTGCAACATTTAGCAGTAGAACATTACTTCAGCAAGTTAGAGACTTACTCACTTGGGTGTACAAATTCACTCTCCACTGTAAGTACATCCTGCTGAAAATGTATCAGTCACAGTCTCCTGCATCATAAAGTCCAGACATTCTGATGCTCTCAGCAACCTTACCCCCCAAAATTCAAGAGCTGTGGGTTGGTTGCTGTGGGTTTGTAGTTGAAAACTTGCCATTGGTAGCTGCACCTAGGCATTCAGTTTGGGCAAGGCCCTCGGATCTGTAACTGCGTAAAACTCTCCTTCCCTCCTCTCTGTCTGACAGCTTTCCTCCTCTTCCCTAAGGAATTGCAGGGGTAGAGCCTCACTGCTCTCACAGGGGCCAGGGGGTCTTGCCAGCTCCAAAAAAGGGATTTTCCTGAGGCGGGACTAAGACCCTTGAGTAAGGATCAGGAGGTAGAATGGGATGAGAGCACATGAAGCTTCCAGGTAGAGGCATCAGCTCTGCAGTAAGGAGGCTGCCTGGAGAAGGGTGGATCACTGAGAGCAGAGAGGGATGAAAACCTAGAGACACTCACAGCTCTGAAAAGCCAAGTCACCTCTTTTCACAAACTGTGACAGTGTTACAACATTTTCTAGGACCAATATTGTGAAAGGTTTGAACAGCTCTCGGTTGTAAGCAGTTTCCAAAACTTCTTTGGATTATTTACTCTAGAAATTTATTCTATATGGACATTACATATGCACATACTCCAAAAACCAATACAGTGAGTGTCCAAAATCTTCCCAACTCCCATGAAAGAAATGATCTCTAACTTGCTCTTGAGGGAGACTCACTTCTTAATATTGAACTGATGTTACCCTCCTGAAATGAGTTTTGTGCTGAGAGTAGTCTTCTTCAAGCTGCCTGGACCATTAATCCTGTTAGGGCTTATTGACATTGTCTGCTAAAATATATTCTATTCTTGTATTCTCTAACCACATGCTTTTTTCCTGATTGCCCGAAGTTAATTTGTTTCAGTTTGTCTCATACATGGCTGAGGAATCCAGAAGGTAACCTCCAGACACCATGTGGCTTTAAACTGTGCCTCTCACTGAGAAAGGTTATTAACAAATGCTCTAAATCCAGGATGCACAATAGCTAGTTTTCTTGGCAGTATTGTAGAGAGCCAGCGAGCTCTACAATATAATTCACCTTGAAGAGGAGGAGCTGGAAGGCATTTGGTTTCATGAACAAGGGTGGGAGTCAGGGGCTAGGAGGATGTCTGGTTTTGTCTCAGTTCAGAGGAAGCATCAGCAAATCTGAAACCTTTCTAGGTATTTGGGTGCCTAGCACAGGTTAGGGAGGATCAACATAGGCACTTGGACTTGAAAAAAATGGCATGCCCCACAGCCCTCTGAGCAGGGAAACAGGACATAAACGCTAATTTACTTTGTATATCAGATGTTTAATTCAGAGGTACTCAGACAGTTTGGAGAAATTCAAACACATTAAAGCAAACAAAGGCTTCTTGAGGTGGGAATAACACCACAGAAGGATTTGGGCTGTGAGCAGAGGTGTGCTACCAAATTACCAGTGATCAGGTCTGCAGGGCTGGATGGTGAGGGTGAATCTGAAGAAGTTTTCACTGGGCGGAAGCGTCCTTCACAGCAGTGGCAAGGAGCAGAGCTGATTAGGTGTAAGTGATTCTGGCAACCAGTTCGGGGACTGGCTGCAATTTTAACACCCAGCTCTACAGAAACCAGCACTGTCACTAGGTAAGAACGGTCACTAGTCTGTCTTTTTCAAATGTTCAGGGCAGGACCTTTGCTGTCCAGTGTGTTTATTGAAAAGGCCGGGAATGCTAGCATTGTAAAATAGATATCATTGCAGTTAGCATCTGAAGTCGGTTGCATTAACCAGGCATATCAAGCAAAAGGACTTTGTGAAATATCATAAAATTGTAGTTTTGCCTGACAGCAAACCCCAGCATTGATTGCTTCTACTTCTATACACGTTCATGTTTAACTGCTGGAACGAAGTTTTGGAGACTGCAGCAATACCCAGAGTTGTACCTTTGACAGCTGAAAAATACGGATCAGTTAAGTTTTGTCTCCCGTCCTTTCTTTAAGGGTGCGCTCGGTGGGGCCGGGGGTCGGGTTGGGCCTGAGCGCGGGGCTGCCCGGCCTTCGGTGGTGAAACGGCAGCGACCGACGGCTCCGCTGCCAGCGGCCTGGCCCGGGCTCAGCCCGTCACAGCAGCGGGACTTCGGACAGCCCCCAGATCGCTGCGCAACCCCGGGAGCAGGTCAGCGCCTGGAGCGAGAGCGGCCCTTCCTCCCAGGGCTGCCGAGCGCCCGGGTCAGTGGCGGAGTCACCGTCCCCGGAGGTGTGTAGAAGCCGTGTAGATGTGGTGCTTGGGGACACGGCTCAGGGGTGCCCCGCAGGGCTGGGTGCGCGGTTGGGCTCCATGATCCTAAAGGTCTTTTCCTCCCTGAACAATTCCCTGGTTCTGTGACCCCGCGGCTCCTCGTTTCCAAGCACGGGGGCGGGGGGTATGGTGAGGTGTTAAAACGCCCCGGAGAGGCAGCTGCGAGGTGCGGACCGAGGCCGCAGCCCGGTGCCGGTTCCGGAGAAGGGCAGGTCTCACCTCTTCAAGGGAGCCGCTCCCGGAGCCTCCACAGGAGGCGGGAGCCCCGCCGCCAAGCATGGCGGTTCGCGGTTCCCTACGCCGCCACGGGCCGGGCCCGGCCCTCAGGAAGGGAGCCCTGGCCCAGGGCGGCCCAGCCCAGCTGAGCCCGCTCACCTCAGGCGCAGGGGTGGCCGGCGCAGCGGGGGCTCCGCGACACCGGGATCGGGCACCGGCATCCGCCCCGTGGGGGCGTGGGCGGTGCCGCCCTCAGGCACGCGCCAGTGGGCGGGGCCACGCGCTGGCAGAGCGCTTTCCCTGGGAGCCCATTGGTGAGCGGGCGGGTGTGGGGCGGGGCCTCGAGCGCTTGGGCGGGGCGCGGGGCGGAAGCGCTGCCCTGAGTGGGTTTCCGCAGCGGCGGCGGGAGGGGTTCTGCTATGGAAGGCCCGGGCCCCGGGGCTGCGGGGCGGCTGCTAACGGAGGACGAGATGGCCGAAGTGAAGAAGGATGTAAGTGGTGGGCCGGGCTGAGAATCTGCAGTGGCCGGGGCCGGGGCACGGAGCGGCAGGGGGAGACTAGGGCCTGGGCGGGGAAAGCGGAAGCCCGGCCAGAGTGGGGGGCTGAGCGGGGCGGCCGGCGCGGAGGCGGGAGGACCGCCGGGCCGGGCCGGGCCCCCGGCGCGCCGCCCGGAATTCCCCGCCGCGTTGCCGGAGGGCGCCCGCGAGGGCGGGCCGATCACGTGCGGCGCGGCAGGGCGGGGGCGGCGGGCCCCAGGCTGCGCGGTGCTGGGCTGGGGCCCCGGCGCGGCCTGTCCGGAGCAGCTGACCACCGGGGCCTTCTCGGTGTAAGGCCCACAGGGACTTGCAGAAACGTAACCCTGGGGCCAGGTGCTCGCCTGGAAGTTCCGCTCCTTTCTGCTCTCCTCTGGGCGCCTGCTTTGTTCCCCTGGGCGTTGCAAGGCCAGAGTGGCCGGAGGCGGGTGTCGCGGTGTCCGTGTGTACCACGGTGAGGCACAAGGGACAGAATAGAAGCGATGAGTATAACTAATACGGTATCTAAAGATTAGCCGCAAATATATACACTTCGCTTGGCGTTAATAAGATTCTGTCTTATAGAACATGAATATTTGGATTAAACATCGATATATTTTTTGAGGCTTTTTGTTCTTTAGTTTCCTGATTTCTTTCCTCCCCATATTTGTTCACTGATGTCTGGAATCTGAGAGAAGTCTTCATCCTGATTCGATCTGGAATTACTTTTCTCTTTGTTAATCTGGGAAGCAAACAATGTGCTAACCGACCTCAACAAGTGATTGGTTAATTTACAAAAATAATAAAAACACTGATTATCAATAATTTATTCACCATCTCTGCTTCTCTTTATAATTTACAGTGTCTTATGTTCTGCTTAATTGTTTTTTTATGTTCCTTTAAAGTACAATAAAGAACTTCTGGAGTTCGGTTTTTGGTTTGTTACTAGCTTTATGTGTACATAATTTCCTTCAAATGCTTTGTCATAGTTTTGTGAGGCATGCTTTTCAAGTTATTACTTGTTTCTGTAGAACCACAGGGTGATGTTGCAATACACCAAAAAAGGTAAGAACTGCTTAAATCAGACTATACATGTAACGTGTTGAGTATGTTCATCTGTGTCAGTGGCTGAATTCACGGTTGCATCTCATGGAATTGCATCTAGGGTGCTTCAACCCTTAATCTTCAAGGGTCTCCTTTAATAATTGGAGGACTAGATAGAAACCTAATATGTAGAAAGAAATAACATTAGTTTTGTCATCAAAATACCATCCAATCAATCTAACTTCAGAGCTTCTTTTCTGGATTTTAAATATGGCAGCTTCATGATACAAAGTTCTGGTTCACTGTAAACTCACTCAGCTGCTTCAAAGCTGCTCAAGTAACTTTAGTAGGATTACTTCAAACAGGACTGCTGCATTACCAGAAGTTCCGTGTGTATTTTACATATATATATACAAATATTTCTCAGCATACCTGAGAAAGCTAACTTGCAGGCATAACTTGGTCTGGGTAGACTTGTCTTGAGGAGGAATTATAAAGATTGGAGTCTTCATTTGAGAGGTGGGAAGGAGACAGTAAGCTATACAGAATAGTTGATACAGAGTAAAGTATATTTAAAGTTTCTGTCCTAATGCCTACTCTCTGTCCCTCATAAACTGTTAACCTGTGAAAACAATGCAGAGGGGAATTCAGAACTGATACACTTCATACAGCGAAAGGCTCATTACAGGAAGATGTTAGTCAAAACACAGTAGTCTTTCTATTCAATAACAACTCACTCTGTTCTTTTAATGTTGAAATATTGACTGAATTGTGTTTCAGAGTTTGTTGATTGATCCTTCTGGTGGTAGGATGAGATTTCCATGAGAAGTGAAGACGTCTGTATTGCCTGCTACATTGGTAACAGTTCAGTCATGGGCTTGTTGCAATTGGACACTTGAGATGTATTCCAAAGCCACCTAAATTGATATAAGATTAACTGTTGCACTGTTCTGCTCTCATTATATAGTTATGCCACCACTAGTGCCAATGTGATGGCATATTAAACTGGGTTGGGTAATTAATCAGGCTGTGGGATGGGAAAAAGAAAATCCCACAAATCTGGTTTCTTGCCTGGATCCTCTCATCCACCAGTACAAGGGAGGGGGGAGGAACATCCTGCCACGCAGAGAGGGTGTGTTCATTGCACTTTGGCTGGCCACCATGGAGCTACACCCTTACATTTTTGGTTTTATGTTTTATTCAATCTGATGGTAATAATCTACTGACAGAAGCCTTTCTTTGTCTTCCACGCATGCTCATCTGATGTTTTCTTTAACAACTGTGTAACCACAGGCTGTTTATTGATAGCTTAGTATTTGTTGGAGCCTAAAGAGCAACTAGAAAAACACATCCTCTGCTATACACTAATAGAGCAGTCCAGGAACTTTTTTTGTTGAAGGGTTATTGGTGCTTTCCCTAGCACCAGTATGCCAGACAGTACTTTGCTGTTTGAAGTAATCAGTCTTAAAGTATGTCTGTCTCTCTTTTCCTAGACTTATATTTACTGAGCTAGTAAATGGTCATAAGGCAAACAGTCATTTTTAGCTTATAATTTGTAAATGCTGCTGTTATGGAATCCAATCTCAAAAAGCAGGAGGATATTTGAAAACTTTCTTCAGGAAAGAAGATTTGTTTCTTTCCATCTCTTCACATTTCTTGTATGTAAAGGTGTTTTTCCTTCTGGCTCTCAAATATTTTTCAGGTTTTTTAATCAATTGAAACTTTGGGGATTAGTTTTTTCACATCAGTAATATTCATCTAGTGGATATCTGACTTCTTGTGTAATTCTGCATAGTGAAAAATGTTGGCAGGGAAACTGCCAATTTTGTAGTATTATATAAAATGAGAGCTTGTTTTTCAAGCACAGAGATGCCATTTGTGACTCATCTCCACAGAGGAGTAGGTATTGAAACCAGAGAGTTGTGAACATATACACTAATTCTCTTTCGATGTTGATGTCAAGCAGGCTTGTTAATTTACAGATTGAAATAAGATCAATATCATTTACATTTTGGCAATGTTTGTGCTTGTCTATACCATCTGAACAAGGTGAAGGAAGATTGGTTTTTGTTTGGGTGACTGTAAAAGTAAATTGGTCAGTATAGTAGAGGACACTTGATCTTCCAAGGAGGAAATCAAAGTGGTGACATGGCAGTCTTCAGTTCTGATATTGCTCCTTTAAAATTACCTCTGAAACAAGTTGGTAGTCAGGTTAGTATTGAATATGGTTACAAAAGACAGCACATTTCCCCAGGAAGAAGGGAAGGAAATGTGATTTGGTATGAGGTGTTACAGTTCCTGAAAATGCAAAGTGGCACTGCTGCTGACATGCTCGCATGGACATCTCTGCTTCATCATACCTCATGTTAATTGACTATGTTTTAGGGTCTGTAGATGGTGGATGGAGTCCCCTCCCATGGACAGATTGTCCTACCTCTTTCTTTTTGCTGATTACAGAGAGGACTTGGGCAACCAGTTTACACTTGCAAGCTGAAGCTGTGCTGCAGAGGGTAGAGTCATTTTGCTTTTGCCAGGGTCATCAGAGTTGCATTGACTCTGTGGTCTATACAGCATCTTAAGAGGTGTGCAAGTTGCTTCAGGTGTTCAATATAAAATCTTAAACTAAAGTAAGGCAGTTTGATAAAGACAAAGCAGACAATGAAGTAGTTTCGAGTAGGTACATCTGTGTGTGAAAGTGCATGTATTTTGGATGCCAGTAATCTGTTAAATAAACACAGCTATTTAAAAATTCAACAAACCTTTTAAACAGTGAGTATATTCATACTGTTCCTATGAGATTGCTTTTACTCAATGTACAGAAAGCATCAGTAACTGCAATACTTGGGAGTTGTGCCTCCTGGATACAAATAGTATGGAAATGTGGCAATTGGTGAGAATAAGTGTGTAGACAAAGTGAGTAGGTGCTGTTGTGTTTTGTTGGTGTAAATTCTTTTCATTTTTACTTAGTGACTGTTCTGAAATGTGATAACCACAGACTTGATGTAATTAACATTTTCAGTAAGTATTCACCTTATTACTTAACGTGCATTAAAACTCCTGAGTTCACTAAAAATTAATGAAAGGGATAAGTAAATTGGACAACTTTAAAAAAAGAAATTTTTTTTACACTGAGAAAAATCTCTGCTAGGTAACATGGTGGCAGTTTTAAAAATTTTCATTAACCTGTGTCAAAATCATATAGGTTTCAAATGCAGGCTTCTAAATAAATGGGAAGATTTACTAATACTAGTTTGTTTTGTTTTTCAGGCTTTAGAAAGGATGCGTCCTTACCTGTGTGATAAAATCATAGCTGAGAGACACTTTGATTACCTGCGTTCAAAGAAAATACTCACGAGAGAGGACACAGAAGAAATTTCTTCTCGATCTTCCAGTAGGAAAAAAACTGGGAAGCTATTGGACTACTTAGCAGAAAACCCAAAGGGACTAGATGCTTTGATTGAATCTATCAGAAGAGAAAGAACACAAAACTTCCTGCTAGAAAAGATAACTGATGTAGTGTTGAAAGTCAAAAATGAGAAACTTGAAGCTCTCAAAGGTGAGAAGTTTATAATATTTTTTAAGACATAGGTTTTATTTTGTGGGTCTATAAAATTATTCTCCAATTATTAGTCCAACATTTCTTTAAATCCTATTTATTAGTACAGATTTCTTTTGCTTCCTCTAGTGTTTGGGACATTTGTGGAAATATCACCACCTTGGGTTTAAGATCCCAGTGCATGTATCCTGGATTTGCCTTTTTACTATTTGAACACATCATAAATAACAAACTGCAAAAACCCCTATTGTGTTGTTGTGGATAAGTCTGTCTTCACATTTTAGTTTTGCTTTCCATGAGGTTCTAACTCATAACACACAATAGGTGGTTATCTTCCATCTTGCATTTCCCTTGAAGCTATTTACTGCAGTAGCAGGATGCTCTGGTTTTGTTACACTTTGCACCTGAGCAGAAGATAAACAGGCAAATGCAACCTGAGGGTACTTCTGCTGTGTGCCTTCAATGACAAAACTTAAAATTAGACACTGTAAATGCATGCATGTGTTGTTTCATAAAGGCAGAGAGGTTTTGTTGACACACAAAGTTTCAAGTGACTGTATGTATTCATATTTTAAGGCAGATAAAGTATAAGCCTTCTAAACCAAAAATCTTACTTCCCCTTCCACACCCATAAAAAGAAATAAAGAAGGAAGAAGTACATTTTAACACACGAGGTAAAAGTTTTCTGTGGCTAGAGATAAAACAGCATTCAAATGCAGTCCACTTTGAAGTAGAAACATGTAGCTGAAGCTTTTAAAAGTTTGAGGAACACAGCTATCAAAAGATGGGTCAAAGGGTTAAAGTGACTTCCTAAAATGGAGCTTAAATTGCAGTGCAGCTTTGTCAAATAGTAGCTGATGCAGAGATATAGAGGTGTCATTCACGTCAGCCCAGATAACTTGCATGTATTTTTTAATTTGTCGTGAATATTGGGGTATCAGGGATGAGATGAAGAGGTTAGTCTGTTAAAAATGCAAGTAATTGATCTTTGACAATCTTACTGATTGTCAAATTGTCAAAACAGAGCACAGTTTTAAGAGTGCACTATATTGTAATTGAATCCAGTCTCTGTTTTTTGTCTTAGGTCTAAGCTGTAGCACCTGTATGACCTCACTCTACGGAGGAACGAATAATCTTTCCAGATCATATTCTGATGAATCTAATTTTTTTGATAAAATAAAAGACAAAGAATCTACCCAGATACATCATCCAGAAGAAGATTATAGCACAGCTGCATTTATGTCTGCTGTCTCGCTTCATTCAATGAATTTGCCAATTGCAGAGATGGGAAATGCAGAGAGTGCTGTTTTCTCAGCCTCCCTTCCAGGGCCTGGGGACCCCGGCGCACCCCCTCTCCCCCCAGAGCTCCAGTCAGAGCCGCAAGAACCCTGCACAAGCTCCAGTGACAATTGCTTTTTGCCTTTAAGATCACGTTCTCTTCAACTGCAGTGAACATAGTGACTTTTGTCTCTTCATCCAAATGGTACTGAAACTGTGTGAGGTCTTAGAAAGGTTAGAAAAACATTTTTAAACTGTTAACTAGCAAAATCAGAGGAAACAATCTATACTATTTACTGTTTTAAGGAGTATTTCTTTTGAAATCGGGTGACTGTGGAGCTGCTAGATTTTATGTTTTTGAGGGAGCCGTTTTCAAAAGACTGTGGTATTATACCAGCAAATACACTGGCTTAAAAATATATATTTAAGATTTCACATTTAGCTGCAGATATTTAAGCTGCAGTTATAGAAGAAATGGGAGGGTTTTTTCTTCCTACAGAAACTAACAAATCTGCTTTTCTTAGTATTTCTGTGATGGGTTGATTGGGGAAGATGGTTAGGAAAATATTGAGTATTGAAAAAGAATTTTCTGAACTGAAGCTTAAGCTTATTTACCAAAAAGCTTGAAGTCATTTACCAAATTAAAAGTTTCTCTGTAGGATAAGTTCTGCCCTCTATGCATGTATGCAGCTCCATTTGCAAAACAACCTTAAATCTGGCCAAATCTGTAGCTGTGCTTATGTGCAAGAAGTCTCTTAATTGTCTGAACTTTGTCCTACCAGTGAATCAAAAGGCACATGATATCCCAGTGATTTGAGTTAGCAAATATACTTCCACAAGTCTTAGCATATTATTCTTGTATATTAGAGATTTCTGATTTGAGATGCACTTTAAATATAAATTCTTATTAGTACTGGAAAAGGAATGTAAACTGCTGTAACAGCATCATATGGGCTGTAAGAAAATGTTATTGCATAATGCTATTAAGGAGCAAAGCTTGTATGTTTTGTCCCAGTCAGTAAGCAGAGGAGGAGTCCTGTGGCAAGCAAGAATCCACACCTGAAGGACTCTTGGAACTGTTGCGCTTAGATACCTACTCTTCAAAGCAGATAGGTTTACATTTCAAATTGGTTAGATACATTTTAAACTATTTCAACATGGGAAGGTTCTCATTTCTTGACACAATGTAACGTGCTGTATTCCTCTCCTACTCTTTGAGTTGCAATCTACTTTGAATGAAGCTGGCCTGTAATCACTTTAACATTACTAGGCAAAGATAAACTCTTCCTTAGAAATGTGTACAGTTGTGTTCTGCAGTACTACGATTTAAAATGATGGGATGTTTTCACTATATCAAAGGGTAGGTTTGTATTTAAGGCTTTAAATTATTTTGACTCTTACACAGAGCTATAGCCATGTACATTTCATTCAAATTCAAACCCACGTACCATTCCTAAACGTTCTCCTTTTGTGGAGACAGGCCATCTGCGGGACCTCAATATAGTATCTAATTTTTTCTTAATGTTTATTGTGGTTTTGGAAGTAAACTTCAATGTTCAACTACAGTCCATACTTAGTATATGAATAGCTTACATTGAATAAAGATGTGAGTTTCTGCTTAGTGTTTATAAAAATCCTTGTTTTTCTTTTATATGTCTAAGATCATAGACTGTCAGGACAATGAAAATGCTTTTTAACAAAACTGCTTGGTTCAGAAGGCACTCTGTAAGTCAAGTGCCTAAATATGCAGGCAAAATTCTGCTCTCTAACGTGAACTTTAAATCCCTCTCTTCCATTAACTCAAACTGTAGTTGCGCATACTCAGGGTGTGTGAAAGCTGATTTGTCTAAATGCCCACTGTAACCACTTAAAGAGCTGTGCCTAGGTTTGGGTCTCTTCCTGGATTCTTGTGGAGAGTGAGCAAGCTTGGCCTTGACTGACAACAAGCACCAGCTCCGGGTGAAGACAGCCTTGCAGATGGAAGTGTAGCCAGGAGAGCGAGGTGTGCTGCCTGTGCCCACACTGCTCCCGCGGTGGAGCCTGGGCCCCGGAGACTCTACGTGAATGTATTATCTTACCAAGTGTTTATAACGGTTTTTTAAATTGAAATATTTTTATCACAACTTTTGGAATAAATTCTTTTGTATAATTGCCTGTTTTCCTGTCTGCCTCTCTCATTATTAACATACAGGCTCTAAGAGGAGTTCGTGCCAGTATCTGAATGTGTGGTTTTGGTTTTGTGTGTGCAGGAGGCTTCTGTTCTCATTGTCTTCTTACCGAGGTTTGTCTTTGGGGGAAAGACTGACTGAATGTGAAACACCTGTGCCTGTAGGACTGCACTCAGGGGTGAATAGGAGCAGTGTATAGGGAAAACATGACATTAAGGTCTCAGCTGCTTAACTACACTTTCTGTGGTTCATGATTAGTATCACTAACCTGATCCTTGATTTTTTTAAATGACTCGATTGCTCAACTTCTTAAAGATGTGAGAAGTGTTGCTTCCAGCCATGCATATATTGACTTCATTCTTAATTTTTTTCTCAATAGTGGAGGAGGAAAAAAACCCTTTTGGTCCTGAGAGACGTAACTCTGAAAAGGATTTACAAATGTTGTAGGGACTGTGGCAGCTCACTTCAGCAGTTGTTTTAACCATACTTTTTGTGTAGATTTTCTTTAAAACTAGTGATTATAGTGTTGACTATGAGAGATAAGCAGCTGGGCCTAGCTTAGTGTCTTTACAATGAAGGAATTGACCATATTATAAACAAAGCCCTTTCCTTAGACCTTGTCCTGCTTCTTTGGTAGTTTAAGTAGCCTGAGCAGCACTAGTATTTTAGGTGATGCAAAAACAGATATATATGGGTACAAACTTTTTCCAACGGATTTAAAAAACCTGTTTTGCTAAGGATAGGCAATGTGACTGCATAAGCTTTATGGGATAGGCAACGTTCAAACGTTTTATCTGCCCCGGCTTAGCGAATGTGCGGACATAAAACACATTTTTCTCTCTACTTTAGGCTTGCAGGTGTAAAAAAGGAGAAATGGAGGTCGTCTCAGTTTCGTGTCTGATTTCTGTATCTGTCTATGGTCACTCAGAGGGAAAAATTTCCCGGTTAGGGGCCGAGCCCGCAGACCCGGGGTCGCGGGAAGGTCGGCTTCTTCCACCCCCCTCCTCCTGCCGCATCCCCTTCACCACGTATAAACCGGGGCCCTCCCCCTCGCCCCTTTCCCGGGCCAGCCGCGGGTCTCGCCTCCCGAGGGCAGAGCGGAGCCGGCCCCGGGCGGGCGGCAGCGAGGCCCCCGCCGTGGCGGGGCTCGGAGGCCCCGGCTCCCGCCGGTGAGACGCAGGCCGGAACCCTCGGCGAGGGCTCGGTTTCCGTGCGGGCGGTGTCTGGGCGGTAGGCCGCGCCATGGCGGCGGAGGGAGAGGACCCGTTGGGCTACTTCGCGGCCTACGGCAGCTCCAGCTCCGACTCGGAGCCCGACGAGCCCCAACCCGACGAGCCCCAGGCCGGGGGCGGCNGCCCGACGAGCACCAGGCCGGGGACGGCGCGGCGGCGGGGGGCAGCCCGGGGCGGAGGCCGCGGCTGCCGCCGCCCGACGAGCTCTTCCGTAGGGTGTCGCAGCCGCCCGCCTTCCTCTACAACCCGCTCAATAAGCAGATCGACTGGGAGAGCCGCGTCCTGCGGGCGCCCGAGGAGGTGTGGGGGCCGGCGGCGGTGGGGCTGGGGACGGGGGACCGGGGCGGCCGGGTGGGGCCTGGGCCGCCGTGAAGCCGCCCCGGGCGCCGAGGCGCGGTGTGTGACGGTGTCCTGCTCTCTCCTACAGCCCCCCAAGGAGTTCAAGGTGTGGAAGAGCAACGCGGTACCCCCGCCGGAGACCTACAGCCCGCCCGAGAAGAAGCCCCCGCCGCGCCCTGCACTCGATATGGCCATAAAGTGGTCTAAC
>VYZX01031241.1:0-18648 GCA_013401335.1 Brachypteracias leptosomus | reverse complement strand
CCCGCCGGAGACCTACAGCCCGCCCGAGAAGAAGCCCCCGCCGCCCCCTGCCCTCGATATGGCCATAAAGTGGTCCAACATCTACGAGGACAACGGCGACGACGCACCCCGTCAGGCCGGCAAAGCCAAGTTTCTGCCAGATGAGGAGCAGGAGCACCTAGAGTCGGGTGAGGTCCTGGCCCGAGGCAGCGGGGCCGCGCACAGGCCTGTGTGTGTGCAGGGTGGCGAGTTGGGTGGGTGGGTTCTGCGAGTGGTCTGTGGCTGGAGCCCTTCCCGCCCAGAGCCCCGAGGAAGTTGTGCTGGCCTCTTCTGCACCCACCGCTGCTCAAGGGCAGGGTGGTCCTTGGCTGCAGGGATGGTTGGGCTTTAGTGCGTGTGTTCTGTTTTTCCTGCAATTAGTTGAAACTCTCCAGCAATCTCTTTGCTCTTCTTGCGTTGTCTTTAGCGGAAGCAGTGATTGAAGAGTCTGTAGAACTGTAGCTGTATGAAACTAACAGGTTCAGTTATGGTACTGTTGAAACAGAAGGTGGTGTGAGAGCTTCTTTAAGTGCTGCTGTCTTGCCCCTAGGTCTAGATGTAGGTCAGATTATTTTTATAATGTTTGCAAGACCTGGGGACTGAGAGGGGAATTAAATAAAATGTCCATGTGACAGATTAATGAAGAAAATATTTACTATCTTTGTAGCTTTTAATCATGGTACAAGCTGTAATGGTAATCTAGAAGGAAAGAAATATTTTACAGGAAGGAAGGATTTTATTTTTTTTTTTCAATTGCTGGAGAAAAAGAATAGCCAGTAACAACCAAGAGAACAAAAGCAGAAGAAGAAATTCTGGGCTTTAAGAACACACAATAATGTTTCAGTTCACCAGTAAAGTTGTCAGCAAACCTTTACAAAAGGGAGAGGTTTTTTCTGTTTTGTTCCTTTTTTTGTTCTGGGTGTTCCTTCCTCAGTGGCAGTTTCTCTGCCTCTACCTTGTGCCATTTGCTCTGTATGCTTTTTTATTTTTTACCCCTAAGAGTCTACATTTCTCTTAGTCAGCCTTCATCCAAAGTCTAAGAAGATAAACTGTTAAGTGACCTTGACATTACTTCCTGCTTCCAAAATGTCTTTTTCTACGTTTTTGTCATATCTATTCAAGTAAGATTATTTGTTTTTTATAACAGGTACTATACAGTAGCATAACAAAGCCTCTTCTCAGTGATCTTCAATGGTCTGTGGTACTAATAACAAGTAATCATTCCTATTCTGTCCACATATCATCCGCATTCCAAAAATGAGGATGTTGTCAGTTAATACTGCTGTCTTTTTTCCAGACATCTCAGATGTAGTTAAATCAGTTATTCTGAGATGAGGATAGGTTTTAAGACAAGACGTTGGCCTTGCTGACTTTGATTAACTCTTGTCTCTTGTTTAAAGATGGTGAAAAAGATGATGAACCAGCTTCTGCTAAGAAACGTAAACTAGACTCTGGGGAGCAGACAAAGAAGAAGAAGTTATAAACATGATGTGCTGGATTTAGCCATAATGAGAATTTCAATGAACTCAGATTCCTCTGCTGGAATGGGAAACAAATACATGTTTACTGAATTTCTATCTCCTGTTGGGTAGGGAATTTTATTTCTGTAATACGCTTGCCTTTTGGAAAGCACAAAATTAAATGGACATTGTTGTGATAGACACCCATCTACTGAACAAAATTGAAACCTGTTTATTTACAATAGGGATTGTAGAAGAGGGATCCATTGTGATGGATACTTGTGCTCATGCCAGTTACAGGGATTCATGGTATTTTGTTTATCAAGAAGCCTGGTAACATGAGCTTCTCTGGACTGACTTTGCCATTGTGTCAAAACCTTTTATAAAGGAGTATATACTAAAGATTCTTTAAGTACTGTCTGTGATATGTTTGCATAGTGTTGTTTTGAAATATATGTAAAGGTTGCAAATAGGTCACTGGAATAAAACCGCATTTTAAAAACATCTGCGGTATAAATACTGCATTGCATGCTTGGAGAATAGGGGGGATGAATTCTGTACTGTATGCATTTCAGTGATGTATTTCTTATGACACAACAGATTTCTCAGGGTTTTGTCTGTAATAAATACACAACTGCAAACTGAAAAAACATGGACCTAAAAATGGAGTTTGATAATTAGTTTTGGTATTATGTGATCTGCATCAGTGAAACATGAGACTAACTGATTCAGGAAGAATTGAAGCATTTAATGTATTCTTCGTAAAATTGAAAATAGAGCCTGGATATTTATGTGGAAAAATATTGTGACAAAGCTATGATAGAGTCTTTACTGCCAAACTGTATTTATTTCTGTACAGACAGTTGATAATCTTCTCAAGGTGCTAGTCAGTATATGTTGTATTTGTGATATGCTGCTGCATGGATTTTGTGGTCTTGTGTATGAAGAAGTACCAGCAAAACTGGGGTGGAGGGAGGGTTGCTCTAGGTTTATTTTCAAATAAAGCTTCTGTGCCTTAGGAAATCTGCAGTGAGATTAGTCTTACGAGTAGAAGTAATTAAACTATTAATGTCAACATTCATAATTATTATTTTCCTTCTATCTTGGACTAGCTTTAATTTGACAGAACAGGTTCTGCATGCATATCTGCTAATAAGTATTTTTAAAGAAATTTGAAAAAACTCTTTTGAGCTTCAACATATAGAAAAATGTATTGATTTTTAATGAGTATATGAAGCTAGCAACAAGTTATGCAATTCTAGCCTTGGCAGTATGATAATGTTTCCTCTGGATCCTTCCCTGCCTGCACACTCCACAACCATGTCTTGCCAGTTTCATAGGCTGTCAGGCCAAATTGTGATATATTCCACCCCTTCTGTGCTGCCAGTCTGAAAATGATTCCAAAAATGGTACTTGTACACAGCTGAGGGTTCTCCAAATACCTGACGCTGTCATAGCAAGCTCCAAAATGAGGGACAGTGTCATAAGCAAAGCTTGTGAAGTGCCAATTGTGCACAGTTTCTCAAAATACCCACCTGGGATTGTGATGGGTGGGCGAGAGCAGGGATGAGGCTGCAGGGAACAGAGCAGGGCTGGCCTCTGGGTTGCAAGGGGATGCCTCCCACACCCTTAATGATGACCCTGCTGAGTTCCAGCTGGGATAAAGACCCCTTCCCAGCAGTCAGATATGACTGCTTGCTGAAATTCAGCTTTTAGTAGGTGGGCAGCCAGTGTAGTATGACAATTCAGGAACTGTGGATATCTGCATTTTGTTGAGTTGAGAGACTATAGATGCTATAGACTTTACTTTGTCTAGAATGCTCATGTAAATTCTCCCTTATTCTAAGTAATAGCGTGTGAAACTTCCACTAAAAACCATCATCTCATGTAGACCAGTTCTCTTACAGGAATAGCTGTCTCTGCAGGCAGTGCAGCCTTGCATGATCCACTTCAGGATGTGGATTGTCACAAGCTACTCGGGTAGCTGCTCTCTAGGTCCTGGTTGTCTGAGATCAAATGGTTTCTGTGTCTTGCTTACAATGCAATGAAGGATGTTTTTCTTGAAGTGCTGAATGTGAAGTCCGTGTATGAAAAGGCTCACTCTAATCTATTTTCTTTCTGTATCTGCTCTCCTAATGTAGCAAGGTTGAAGGTGATAATCTACAGAAAATGTGGTAGGAAAAAAAGACAGCTTATGCTTCTTTTTTAACTGGAATGTGTTCATACTGTAGCTGGCATAGAGAGCTGAGGATAGGAAATAGCAGCAAGCCTGTAGATAGGAAAGTCAGACATTCAGGCAGTTTCCCAAATATTCAGTTTCTGTCCAGGTGACAAGTTGCAGATTATAGTTTGTCTAGCAAGACACTTTTTAAGAAATCTGCCTCTGCTATCCTATATGCACAGAGTGTTTCAGGGTTACGTGGATGAATGGTACCATTTCTGAAATTTGAAGGATTTGGCATGAAGTACATGGTTTGATGGACTGCCTAATTCTCAAGTCACACAATAGTTCTGTTTGCCACTGAAGTGCTCCTTGAAGAGCGTTGCAGCTGAAGGTTAATGTCACCAGCTCTGGAAATAGGATGCATTCCCACGACTGCTGTGACCAAGGAGGCTTTTGTCCTTGTATTGTTTGCTCTGCTATTCTACAGGGCAGCTCAGGAAGTTACCATGCTTATCACTCTTTTTGTTTTCAGATCATATGATATACCTGCTATCCAGTTGTCTTGAAGTTAACACCATCTGATACTCAGTTTCCAAGGGGAAAAGCAGCATGGCTAATCTGGGAGAAGAATGATTAATTGTATTATTTACAGGTTGAGGAAATCTTCATTGTAAGCAGTGACTGTGGCAGCTTCCCTATTCAGGAGAAATGTCAAAAGCAACTATGCTTCTTTCTTAAGTAAGACATCTGAAACAAGGTTGTGTGAGCCTGTCTGAAGCTGAGTTGTCTGGGGGGACTGGTTCTCCTGCTGGAAGTTTTTTTTCAGGAGAAGATGATGAGAGAAGTGCTAGTGCTGCAGCTCCTGAAGCAACTCAGAAGATTTATTGACAAACAAGGCATGCAAAAAAGCCCAGAGCAGGGAGGGGACTGGCCTTTCTGATTTCAGAGAAAACAGCGTGTGTGGTTTATTGTAAGTAAATGAGATTGCATAAAAGAAATGTTATGCTTGTATAATCGGTGACTTGTAATGCAAGCAACTACAGAACTCCTTGTAGTGGAAAAAATGCTAAAGTCCTGACTGTGGTGAGAAAATGGCTTAGATAGTATGATACTTACTAAGCAGTACTTGCTTCCACAGGGAAGAAAACACAGGTGTCTATAGCTGGTACAAAGAGGCTGTTTAGAAATCGCTGGACAGAACTAGGTAGAATGTAGCTATTAGCCAGGAGAAGAGGAAAAGGAGAGAAAACCTGATGATTTTTGCCAAGGATCTGTAAAAGGTCTTACTCAGATAACAAAAAGAAAAATGAGCAATATGCTAAATCATAAATGCTCATCTGGAACTGGGCTTCTAGATCAAGATTACTGATAATGCATCCACAGCATTCATAGCTATGAAGCTGTAAAATTAACAGCCATTGTTCAAGTTCCTCAGGAGGTCACCAGAGAGAGCATTACCAGGAAAGATGTGGTCGCAATTAGCCTTGCAGAGTGTATCCAACAGCCCCCAAAAGAGGTTGCAAGTCTTCTCTGTCCCATTTCTCAATGAACAGAAGTGACACAGATGTACAAACCAAGAAAAATTGGTAATTCTGCAGTGCTTAAAGGAAACAGATCAGGTAAGCACAAAGAAATGAGCAATAAGAATATTTTCTCATTTGTTTTAAAAGTGGGAGAGGGAAAGGCTCTGAAGAGCATAAGGACAAAGCTTGATGGAACAAGACACAGATTTGTAGGTTTTCTTCAGGTGTGTGCAGCTAATAATGAAAAATTGACTACTCTTGTGCATCAGGATCTGTGAAATGTGTGAGTGAACAGTTACTAACTTAAACTGATAGCTCAGATGTTCAAAAAATCTCTAAGTAGAGAACAGTTTATCCTGGATTGTCTTTCAAGAGGAGATAGTGACAGCGAACATACACCACTGCTGATAAACGGGGAAGAATTGCTCTGAAAATTAGGCCCAAATTAACTCATCATTGCAATATTTTTATAATGAATCAAATGTGATGATGATCGTTATATGTAACGGGAAAAAAGGCAGTAAAAAATGTGTACAAGTTTCAAGATAAGGAAAACGGTGCCTGCAAGGCAATTAATTTGCAATGAACACATTGTGGTGCCTCCAAGTGCTGGCACAAGAGCAGCTACATGGATTTTCAAGAAAGGCAGGATGATCTGGAGAAGAATTCCCATCAGTGTAGAAGTACCGCTGTTGAGGATACTGGCTTTCATGGCAGGCAGTGCTTCCTCTCCTCCCAGAAATGTTAATGGAGAGGTTGTTGCAAGGCATCCCTCTGTTAAGCTTGATGCGTACTAATGCTATTGAGAACTGATTCATTTACAAATGGTTTGTGATAAGCTCAAGGCTGCCAGTGTGAAAGAGAATCTGGGAAAGTGCAGCATGTTTCATAAGAAGTAATATATCGTGAACCTGGAATCAGCACAGGAGGACTTGTTACCAATGGAGAGAAGGAGCAGCTGTACTGACTCTGTGCTGGCTGACTCCCTGGTGACAAAGCTCATTTGCCAGTTTGCTAATCTTGCAAAATCATGGCAGAACTTAAATGAAAAGATGCAACACTTTCAGTCAACAGCAGGATACAATTTGGGTTTTCTTTTCAGACTTGAAAGGTTCTTGTGCCTGTTTCCATCTTAGCTTACTGATTTTTTCCAAACTCCTTTGACTACTGGTCACGGAGCTTTGTGCCTTTGCTTTAGGTGTGGGTTTGATGTGAGAACAACACAGGACTGTCTTAAGAGTGAGCAAGCTGATTACAGCCGAAGTGTGTGTTCTTCAAGGACAAATGGCTGTACCAGTTAAAAGGGGCCCCTGGAAATGGCTACAGCTGTGCGGCATTTCCATTTTGAGAGAAGAGGTTTAAGGACATGCACAATTACTCATTAGACTGGAAAAATCTGAAAGGTTGTTTTCCAGGTAGCTGGGAAAAGCCCAGTACCATCAGGTCTGGGCACAAGCATGGGTTGTACTGGTGCCCTATGGAGGTGAGCTTGTTGGCAGTCTAATTGCTGTAGCAGCAACAGAGTGGAAACGTCTGCCCAGGTGTGCTCAGGAGGAGATGCCAACTCCTCTCTCTATAATTCACAGGCGGGGAAAATGTTACAGAAGGAAAAAACTTCTCTAAAAGAAGACTAGCCTGGGATGTGTTTAGAAAACCCTTGGGCAAATGGAAGCACCTTGCTAAGAAATCTGATTCCATCACTGCCAAAGGCGTTTTCTGGATGCATTGACTAAGGTGAGGTTTCAAGAAAGATACATCAAGAGGCAGCAATTAGCTAGGCAGTCTGCAGCTGCCTCAGAATGTCAAGGCTGAAGAAGGATTTCTGTAGAGTAAAATAACAGCAATATACAGAAAATTGCTGAAAGAAAGGAAGTGTTTTCATTACATGGGTGGCTTCCTGTGGAACATAGGAATCTCAGGGAATGGCTCTGTTCCTGAGACAAACACATTGGTAACAATGGACTGCTTTCTAAAAGCTTGTAAGTCATATAATTAGGAACCAAGAAGTAATGGGAATAACAGAGGGACAGAGATTCCAATGAGCTAGTTCTTCATGCATAGAGTATCACAGACCAAAAGGAGCAACATTGTCTTCAGAAGAGTCCACAGAATTTGTGTCACTGATAGAAATGTGCAAAGATCTGTTGGACCTGGAAGGTGGAGTTGCACCAGAGATTGGAATGGGTTTGTGCTGCTGGTTTCTTTGAAGTATTTTCTTCAGGGCACTTCTGAAAAAAAGAAGGAATTTTCAGGGATGCCAGGACCTGTGGAGCTGGATTGACAGAAGAATGCAATGAATTCAATGAATGGAGATAAGCATTGTTGGTCCTTATCAAATAATTTTATCACTGCTTTTCATTTAGAAGATGAAGTGCTCTTAATCTTCAGAATGCTTTCGTCTTGGTAGCTTCAAAAGATAAATCACATCTTTGCTTTGCTGTAGCTGTGAGAAGCAAAACAAGGACTCTGTGTTTTGCTGCCTTCTAACAAGGTGAACTTACTCTTTGGAGCAAACATTGATTTCCCATCCCTTTGCTTAATTTCTCCCACCATCTCTTTCTAGCTGTAGATTGACTGACATGAAAACAAATACAGGATTAATACAGGGTAACCCCAGAGGGGTATAATGGAGAGTTAGACCTAAACCACAGGACTTAGCAGGAGAGAATGAACATGCTCTCCTCGAACCAGCCTAACCAAACACTTTCCCCCACCCAGCAGCAGGTTCCCAGCAAAAATATTTGGGGAACCTTTCTGCTGGGAAGCAGAACTTCGTCCAGCTTTGTTAAACAAGTAACTTCTCTGATACAGTGGTAAGGGATGCCTGAGAAGCCAGACCAGGTAATGTGAGAGACTAATTTCACTTCTTTTGTACTTAATAAAGACCTAAAGAAGGAGTTTACAGGAAATATTTCTCTGTTCAGCTTCTAGTCTAGAAAAAGTGCTACTTTCTGTCATAATTAGAAGATGCTTAACAAATACACAAATCCCTTTCTTAGGACTGATGAAATTGTATTTTGTGTCTAAGAGCTTATATATTGTCTGAAATGCTTCAAAGAGCTGTATTATTTCATGTCATTACAAGGCTGGCAATGGCAAAGGCTTGTTTGAAAACATGCTATTTGAATAGTTAAGAATACTGATTTGTATACGAGATCTAAGGTTTCGCTTAGTAATTTGTTCTCATAAGAACCCTTGTGTTTGCCTCTTGGATAGTTGTAAATAAGCTGTATCTCTCTGACAGTTTAAATAAGCTGTGTTGCCATGACCTTTGACATAGTAATGAAATATTACTTACATCTTACAAACTTAAGTTTTTCGAAGTATCTATATAAAGCAAAACATAGACTTATATAAGACAGCATGGAGAGTTGTATACTATAGAATTATTACATTATTATAACATTAATAGATATGTTGCATTATTTCCCTACAGAAGCATAATTGACTCCTCAAGCTGATGATATGAAAATACGTAAAATCCATGTCATTAAGTGATTCCAATGCTGTTGAAACAGGGAGACATACCTGATACAGACTGTATATATCTAAATTTAGGAATCCTTGAATGCTTGAGAGCCAGTAGCTAATAAATTCTGGTATGGCCTTGTGAGGAACCCAGGCATGTATCATCCCCACCCTCCTGCTGGGGATCACCTATTTCCCTGCCTTTTCTCAGCCTTCTTGGGACAGCTGTTGAGTTAGCAAAGAATCGTGTAGGTGGCAGAAAGATGCACTGCTCCATCAGCAAAATCATCTATCAGACCACTGGACAACGTGAGTCCTGCAATAATTCAGCTCACATATGCTACATTTGCTGACTTTTCAGCTGTGCTACTCCAGTAGAGGGTGCTTTTGTTAACTGTTGCATAATGCCTATTTAAATTTGCAGTACTGCATTATACTATAGACCCTGGTTTTCTTCTGATTTTCTTTCTAGTACCTGCATAAGTGTCTCTTGAAACAGTACACATCTGGTTTGGTCACTTTCTTGATATCTTGTTATATATTTCTTAGCACTACAAAGACTTTTTAAACAACTTTTGCACTGTAAATTTCACCTACTTTTGGAATGCTGTCTGGGCAGAGTTACTGTAATCTTTTATCTTTCAAAAATAATCCTTACATTGATGGATCACAATGAAAATATTATTTGGCAAACACAATTTTAGTCAAATGTGTTTGTCTGCCACAAAGCAGTGAAAACCAGTATGAAAATAATGAATGGTTAAATACCACACTAAACATCTGTGTCAAACTAATTCTTGAGCTTCAAAGGTACTTAGTAGAGAAAAGCCCAAGAACAAGAGTTTTATGATCTTGTGATTGAAAGTGCAATGGTTAGTTTAAATTTAAGAACATTCAAAAACTCCCTTATTTCTGCAAAATAAGAAAGTGAGGAAGAATTGGCTTTGAAAAGTTGCATTTATTTAATTTTCCATGGATTCCTAAGCTTTTTTCACACAAAAATAAGGCTGGAATGTGCCTTCCTCAAGGTGACCTAGGCCACTGACTGCCCCAGGCTGGCTGGCCGGACCCACGCCATTCCTGGCAGACCTTTAAAACAATGCTCGAAGGGCAAACAGCAATGCAACAAGCACCACCAGCCCTTCCTCTAGTGCTGGAAACTTGGGACATGAATGAATCAGTAGAAATCAGCAAAAAACATGCAGCTGTACAAGAGTTTATAACTTTATTCTCCGTTTTGGAGAAGCATATAACTCTCACAAGCAGCTCTATAATTCATAGTTTTGTGCTCACAAAGAGCAAGGGCTCCTGTGTAAACATGGGTGTAAATGGCTCAGGATGACATATTCAGAGTACAAAATGTGATTTATCTCAGGTTTTGCCTTGGTTCTTTGGCTGTGGCATAGCCAAGAGACAAAAACCATTTTATGTCATTTAAAAAAAAATTAACTAATTCTAAGCTAAATGACAGTATTATAGCAAAAGCCATAATTTCTGAGGGCAGTCTGGTCATAGAACCTGCTCCAGTGCAGTGGCCAGGTTTCCTTGGAGCAGACTTTTGCTGGGGATCGTGTTGTTGCTGTACTGGGGTAACTCTGGACAAGACTTAACAGTCAGGTCCTGCACTTCACTTGGAAGTTAAATTAGCCCTTAAACCCAACTTTTTCCTCAAGACTCTTCAGAAGGAATGAAAAGAAACTATCTTGAGATACTTGAGAGAAGAAATGAGGGTCCCAGAGATGGAACTGAGCTGCTGGATGTGTTTAGGCTTTTAATTAAAAGACCTCAATTAATTTTTCACAGGATTTTGGCAACATACAAAGCTGAAAGTTAATGGTCTTGTTCATTGTGGGAATACCTGATGTGGTTTGCTTAAAGGACAAATATTGCCAGGGGCTGAATAAGCCCCATGGTAGGCGGAAACTTCACTTGATGCCTGCTTTGTCCACAATGAGACAGTAATGCTGGGGACTACACAGTTGTCTTCATTGATTGCTCTGAGACTCAGAGTTTAGTAAGTAACATAAAGGGGCTTAAATGAAGGTGTCATTTTATGTTGGGGATATTTTGCAGACCCTGATTTTTGTTTTTCCTTCTCATTCTGAAAAAGGTCCATAGATTTTAATAACATTCTGCAGAGATTGACCAGAAAAACTATCACAATTTGTCACAGCACTAATTTCTGGGAAACTTTCCACCAGATTTCTGTTCATATCCCAGATTGCGCATATGCACTTGAGCATTAAGAACTGGAAATAAAAGTGGTTGGGAAATGGGCTCTCCTAGTACTTGGGAAACAATCCATTTCAGGTGGTTAGTTCCATCTTGAACATTTGTTTGTTTTTCTCAATTATGTTGCATATGGATTTTGTTTATTAAATAAGTAGCTCTTCTGTTCTTATAACAATAAGCAGATTTACTGGCTCTCACGATTAATGCTATAGGGTTATTGAGAAGCTAGAGGTGATATAATCAATTCCATTTCTGGTATCATGCTAAAGGATACTTTTTATCTGTGGCTCTATTTACATTAGTAAGTAATTTGGCACAATAAACAAGTGCCTGTAAAGTGAACTAGTCTGTGCTGGGGACTAGCTCCGCTTTGCTCCTGTAGGCTCAACACCCAGCAGCAGTCTCAGTGCATTAAATGCACTCCTGAAATGCATCTTCTGGTTTGAGTTTCATCTGAAAGGAATCCAGCTGGTGCACTCTGAAAACCAAAGCAGAGTCTGCCAGGCTGATAGGGAGAGTCACTTCAAAAGCAGGCTCCTGATCCAAACCAAAATACTTCTGCAGTCACACCCTGCCTAGGCAAGGAGCACTCCATGTGCAGAACCCGAGTGTCTCCAGGACACGCCTTCACGCCCCCGAAATACACCTTGCTGGGAAAAACACAACTGGATTCAAAGTTTGTGCTCCTGGTAGTGTGCCAATATCGCCTTTTAAATTTGCCTTTTTTGTCACCTTAGATTTTTTCTTTTTTCTATTAATTTATTCATTGGTTCTTATATTAAGTACAAGGAGTGGTGAAAAGTGAGAGTAAATTGCAACACTGATCATTGCTCATCTGTTTCCAGGCCTGTACCATTTCTCCATGAAGATGCTGCATTCATTCCTGCAAGAATCTATACATGTGTATGAAGCTCAGCTACATATGAATCCCACTATAGGCAATGGAAAGTCTGTTGTATATGAGGCTAATCACACACGTGAATTTACACTGCCAGGGGCCATAACATTGAGCTTCTGGTCCTTAATAGGGGCTGAAGCCTTGTTGTGCACCTAGCAGTAGAATAAGGCAAGTGATTTGTGTTTTTTCAGTCCTAGAAAGAATGGATCCCTTTCCCCTCCCCATGCCTTCTTCTCAGGAAAACTTAACTAGCATCTGAATTTAGCAAGCTTAGAAAAGCAGGGTTTTTGTTTCAATATAGTTATCTTAAAAGATTTATTTATCCCTGAAGACATTTGGGCAAGGTGGAGAGAGATTCATCATTTTCAGATGCTCTTTGCTGATAGGCAAAGAAAAGTTCTGCTTCAGGTTAACACTGACAAATGTATTCAAAATATATATATTTTGTATGCAAATCTGACAGGGCTGTGTAGATTTGCTCTGTCATAGCTACATTAATAAGGTGGGGCTCGCCCCTGCTGACGGGGCAAAAAGCCTTTGGAATTTCCCTCTCTGTTGCCTGTGGACAGGCAGAGGAGATGGAGATACTTACCAGACAGAAACACAGAGGCCATGTTCAGCATGGCTCACAGCAGAGAACTGACTCAGCTGTGCTTGCTGAATCAAACCTATAAAAATACATCACTCACCTTTTCTTGGATGCTTTGGGCACATTTCCTAATGGGATTCTTAAATATTGCACACTTGCTGTTGGCAGGACTTAGCACAGTGAATGACAAGTAGTTTGACTTTGGGCTTCTGGGAAGTACCCTGAATTAGAGAAGTAGGAAGAGCTGAGGGCTTACATGTCATCTGAGAAGAGAGCCAGTTGGAGAGGGTGATTGTGCATCTGCATCCCGCTCACTGTGCGCTGTCTCACTTCCCTGCAGAGCACCAGCAACACTCCAGCATTGGCCCAGTCACTGCTGCTTATGCCTCTGCACAAGAAATCAATGCTTACTTTGATGCTGGCTCTCTCACCTGGCAGTAGTCTCTAATGCCTACAATATGAGGACTTCTTAATGGTGAAAGCTGAGCATCAACCAGTTCTGTAGGAGACCCCAATCCCTGGGAGGAGCAGCTACTCCTTCAGTTGGTGCTGATCTCTAAGGCAAGAGCAGCCACGGCGCGGAGCAGAGGAAGTAACGTGGCTCGCATCTGTCAGCAGCAGAGGAAGATGCCTCCTTGGGAAGCAGTCCTTCCTAATGTCCCACCTGTAATGACTGTTGTCCTTCTCAAATGCTGTGTGGAACACCACTGGAGAGCAGGATGCTTTTGTTAGTCACAAGTTTGTTTTCACTGGGTGGACAGAGAAGGGGGGGGCAGTCAGCAAGAGCAGCCGTGTGTGTTGTCTGCTGGTGTGCACTGAATGCTGCTGTAGAAATGTTCAGTAAACCTGTCTCCATTCAGAGGTTGCTAACTGTTAAAACTGGTTTAACTGACTGTCAAAAGGAGAGATTTTAGCTATGTAGAGAGGGCTCTGCTCCTGTGCATGGAAAAGCTCAGGGCCCTGGGAGTGTTACAAGCAAAGCCCTTCTAAGGCCAAAGAAAGAGGTGTGTGAGGACTGCAGTGGATGTGAGGTCTAGAGATGGTAAAGTCCCACTCGAGGAAATGAATCTTCTATGAAGCTTCATTTGTGTCATGGCACTTGTCTCAAAACCCCGCAGGAAGCTCAGCTGTGACAAAGTGAGGATAAGGAAGTGCTGACGGGAAGAGGAGATGAGACCAGGGGCATCATTCTCTGGGGTTGTTCAAGTAAAGCAGATATTTACCTAAGGGTCATCATTAAGCCAATTTGCTGTTTAGAAAGAAAAAAATGCTGGCTTAGAGCATTAATTATTTTTTTTTTGGTATTTCAGAAACAAGCAAAGTAGAGGGGAAAGATGACTGAGTCAAATTTTTGGAATGTTTTCTACGAGAGCAGGATATTGGCAGGAGGAAGGTATAGGGCTGGGGAAGAAAAAGGAACATTACAGTTTTTGTCCACGAAGAAGGAAAGCGTGCTGTGCAAAAGAGGGCGTTAAATCCTATGACAAGGCGTTAATGTTATCTAGGTGTTAAAGCTCTGAGACCTGACACTGTAGATAACAAAGCATCAGGAGCATTGCTGAAATGAACTGTCAGTTTTAAGGTTGTTTATACAGCAATGCAGGAGGCAGTCTTTGCTATTTGTTCTTTTTTCCCTAAATACTTAGTAGAGAATATGTATGAAGATCTGAAGAAACACATTCTGTGTTTATGTGTCCTCCCAGTGTTTTCCTGCCACAGCCTGCAGGCTTTGACCTGCCAATAGTTGTCCAGATATGGTCCCATCTGTCACCTAAGTGTGCAACACATCGTCTCAGAAAGGCTGCCAGCTTGTAACAGGGTCTTAGTGTATAATTTAGTCTGTAATACCTGATTAATTGTATATGTGATGAGAATGTGCTATCTGGGGATACATCTTCCAAAGAGATGCTAAAATTGGCAGCTTTACAATTTGACCTGACTTTGTTGCTGGTTGTAAAGATAGAAGTCACTATGCGGTTAAAATCTGTTTTGTTGTGTTTGGTTTGTAGGGTTTTATTTTGAGAAGGAGGTGGATAATTTTAGTTCTTCAAAACTAAAAATTAGATCAAAATCCTGGCGACTGTTCAAGGTAAATGAGCAACCTTGCAATAAAGGGGTTTCTGTCACCTTGGAAACATAGTTTGAAAAAGCCAGTTGGAGTAATTTTAGTTTCAGACTTCCCTCCCATTGTCCCTCCCATGAAAATTCTGTTTATACACTTGGTATATCCTGTTTAGCTGTGTTTCTTTTATATATAGACAACAGGGGAATTTGCCAGGCGAAAGTGGAAGAACACTGAAAATGACCTCATGCGATGTTTCAGAGCAGAAACTGGTGTTTGGAAACACACAAAATTAAACCCATCAAAAAACAGATTAAAAAAAATCATCATTTTAGATCTTACAGCTCAGTGTAAAAACCCTAGAAGTTTAACTTAAATACTTGATTTTTACATAGAGCTGAGCTTTTTTATTCTGGAGAAAAATATGGCATTTAGGAAACAAATTTTAGTGATTGAGAAGGAACGTTTTGGGGGAGGGAATCTGCTTTGAAAAATGGATGTAATCCAGTAAATATACATGGTCTTTAAGAATCCTCGCCATTGTGATATCCATCTGAAATGTATTGTATTAAAGTGCTGTGGGTCTTTGTTGTGGACATTACACAGATTATGTTGTGGCATGGCTGGAAACTCAAGTAATTAGAGAAGAGATTAGGATAAAGTAGTGCTTCTATCCACTAAAGAATGTAAATATTTTGAATATTTTCAATAGCTCACACTTCTCAATAATAGATCTCACCTGAAGAGTGCCCTTATTGTGAGGGCCCACTAGAGAAAGCACAGAAGCCTTTGTAGTCTTTCCTATCTACTTGAAATCAGCTGAGATACATGGACTTGCCACTTAGAAAACATTTCAAAGTTAAATTGGTTTTCAATTATTTAAAAGATAAAGTTTCATTTAAATAAGTATTTTATTGTCCAGGTAATATTTCTGGAAACTCCAAGGAACCCATGCAGGAGTGGCTGACGCTCCGTATGCCAGTGTCTGGTGTCACCTCTGCCTGTTGGGCTGCTACCAGCTGTATGGTCTGGGTAGAAAGAGATGCCACCTAGGACCATGTGCTATAATCTGAGCAGCCACAGAAGACTAGCAGGACATTACACTAATACATCACATGACATGTGACTAGAGAGAATAGCTGACTAACGTTTGGGTTAAATATTTGGAAACGCTTCCTAACCACATGACTAGTTAAATTGTTGGGCTCATAGTAGAACCACATAACTTGAGATATTTAAAATGAGATTGGTCTATATATGAGTGAACAAGTTGTGTGATTAACCGAAATTGTTGATCTATTTTTTCACCTTTGTTTTCTTGGATTCTGTTGTGTCTCCCAGGGTTGACTTGATGCTATGATGTACATTAATAATTAAAAGAAGCTTGACCGTGTCATTTTCCCATCAGCTGCTGCGCTTTTGCCATTCCTTGTTATCACAGGATGAGTGAGCACTGGGAGCAAGCTATCGGGAGATGGTAGGCAGCAACCCTGGCGAGTTTGCAAATGAGGGACTTTCCCTGCTGGAGCCAGCAGGATCAAGTACTAGTCTTCTCCATGCCATATTTTCTTTACAAGTCAAGAAAGCTCATCAGGTCAAAACATGTGCTCCATAGTGGCTGGGCTGAGCAGGAAAACTTTTTTCTCCAGTAAAACTCAGTTTTATTCTGTTCTCTTGATATGTGCACTCCGGGAGGTGCAAAAAACCTCCAAGTTTCACCTGTGTAGCTATACAGGAATGCTTTTCTCATTTTCATCCACTGTACCGAAGTAGTGTTATTCAGATTCTGCAAACAAGCAAAGTATGAGCACGCTAATGCATGCACAGGCTTCATTAGCATAGCTTCTTGCTATTAACTTCTCTGATCACTCCCTTTGACACACACATAATGGAGAGAAAGAAGAGAATATTTCCCATATGAAATTCCACAAATCTCTTGACAGCCTGAGGTGATATACTGGGTTTCTCTGGCTTTTTTTCCATTTTTTTTTTAGCTTTGTAACCTACAGGATGACTAACATGAAATGATCATTTGTGCACAACTATAAAGTTGTTTGAGTAATAAAGTTTTTTAGCTTACATAAAAGAGGAAAATAGATTAGATCCCTTCAACATGTGAGTCATTGGCAGATTTTGCCTATAGAAACAACATCTGTGGCTTAAAATTTAAGATTATAAGAATGCATCTTTAAGGCAGCCTTGTGGTTATCTTAAGTGCTTTGAGCACAACACACTATACATAGTTCTTAAAAAGGATCACTCTTCCAATTTAAGGACTTTCCACTTCTCTTTTTAAATACTGCCTTTCCTTTTACAGCATTTACTTTGCTCTAATATGAAACTCTGAGGTTTTGGGGCTGATGATTAAAAAACCCCCAACTATTTCTAATAACAGAAGTGAAAGAAAGGAGCTTTAAGATAGTGGATTCCTCTAAGAACATGTTCATTAAATATGTCCCCCCATTCTGGCATTTTGTTGACTGTTAATAGGCAATGAGAAGCCATTTAAGATATTCTTCTCCCAGTGTTTAAGTTTTGCAGGAGTTTTAATAAATAAATATTGCATATGCAGCAGGTTTTAGGACCCTGTGCATAATGGGATGTAAGGTGAATGTACCTTGCAACATCTCCTGGACACTGTTGGGTGGACTGACTGACCCTTGGCTCTGCTGAGGGTCTGTCAGTCAGTCCAACACTTCTCTGTAATATTAACAGGGACTGTCACAGGACACAGCTCAAAAACCTTACAGCTCCAGCTAATTAGGGGATGAGATTCACGAATGTTACATTTAATCTAATTTTGGATTACTAGTCAAAAACTGTGAGACACTGAATGAAGGCAGACACTTTGTGAAGGTAGGAGGATGAGGAGAAAGACAGATCACAGGCCAAATGTGGGTGTCTTCCCTGTCCTTCTGGGGTAGAAACAGCAGGAGCACAAATGTTGTCCTGGCCTAAAAAGATAGGACCAAACAGACAGAGAAATGCTTATTTACTGATTCCAGTTCCTTTGTAGAGGATATTCTAATGTTTTGAGCACAAACTTCAATCTTTTTTTCTTTTGCTTGAGCTTGTTACACTCTTCATTGGTGTTTACTCTCACTTCAAGATGAAGTGTCACTGATCTGCTGGATTTGTCTCCATGTTAGGACAAAGTAAGAGTGATGATGGTAATGATACCAACTATTTTTACTGTATGGGTAATGCTTTGGATTCTTTATATCCAAAATACTTTGATATTTTTAACATATCTTCAGTGAGAATGGCATCCTACTGTGGCACTGGCATGCTGTAAGATTGCAGTCAGAGGTGGTAATGACAGCCCTCAAGTTCAATGACATGTTCAGAAAAACTCATAGCGATGATAGCTTACATTCTCTAAAAAGACAAATGCCAACTTAAAAAAAAAAAGTGTGAGATACTAAAAAGCATGAATTATTGTCTTATTTCTGTTTAAACAAAGCACAGAAGGCAGAGCTGTGAACGTTCCTGCTGCTAAACTTAGCTGATAGCCATGAACGGAAGTATTTCTGTCACACTGCTCACTGGAATGTAGGTTAACTGTATATGGTTCTTAAAACCGTGTCCTGTTTAATTTTAATTACAGCTTAGCAGGACAAATAGACCATGCCACTGGAAGAAATGTGCTCAGCACTTTACAGACAGCCAGAGTAACAAACATCATGATGCTACCAGTCATATCACCAGGGCCCAGGAGGCCCATACCACCGGAGTTAGAGAGGAACTGATGGTGGCAGTGATTCCTCAGAGTCTCACCTCTTTGTGAAAGGGCATCAAGTTTGGTAAGCCATGGCCAAGCAACAGGAATGCAGGTGTGGTGCACTGGGTATAAGATCTTGGCAGCAGCACCTCTTAAAGCAGTTTTGGATTAGGGAGGATTCTGACAAGGATGCACTATAGAAAGGCGCCAGTGATCTGAGCTAAATCCTTGGCTACTTTTGGAATCTCTAAAATTTTCTTTTAAAAAATGCAACCTCAACTTCAAATAGTTCTGGAGACCAGGCAGCAGATGGTGGAGTCATTTAGGTAATGAGCCCCTTCAGCTTTGTCCAGCCTGTTGTCTAGCAACATCCCCAGGTTTAGAATAGAAATGGTTTATTCTCCCATTGGCTTGTCTTCCTAAGAAGATAAGCAGCTGTATTCTGGACCCTCTGGGCCTCTGGGGTGCCTTGGGTCTGGGGGTAACAAAGGTATGTGTGGTGGGTTTACCCTG
>VYZX01031237.1:26369-36726 GCA_013401335.1 Brachypteracias leptosomus | reverse complement strand
TTTCCAATTGTCCAAGTATAAGCAAACAATTACTATTTCTTAAATGCTTCTATTGTCTGAAAAACTTCTCTGGATAGGAGAGAATAGTTTCCACTCACTTGTATAAAAACTGTCTAAAGCAGTATTTAAACCAGAACTATTTAACATACTTTCTAGACTTAATCCGAGGCACAACACCAGCAAGCAAATCCTGTCACTGAAATAAAGTTACAAGATTACATGTACCCTAACATTAGGCTCAAAACTNNNNACCCTAACATTAGGCTCAAAACTACATCTTCGTAAAAGTTTTTTCAAGGATAATACAAAGCCATTATTTTTGTAAGTCTTTTTGAAATACAAAATGGCAATTAAAGGAAGATGTGTACAGCAAGTTTAAACTGTAAAACACATCAAAAAGTGCAAGGTACAGATCTCAAAGGAAAGACTAGTCATCACAATTCTTTTAGTTTATAAAACAAATTGTCATCTACAATTCACCCAGCAACGTCTGTCCTGGGGAGACTCAACATAAAGCTATGCGGGAAAGGGAAGAAGAAAATTGAGCACTTTCCATTTGATCAACCAGGGAAGACCAAAGAAATCCACCTATCTCCCCATCTGCATTCAAAATTGTTCAGCTGGAGGCACANTTTGAGTTCTTAAAGAGGAAGTAGTGGTTGAGAGCTGTAAGTGAAAGTGTTGTATTATTTCCACTCTTAGGGAATTAGGGATGGAACTAGGATCATTCTTACATCTTTCATTTAGTGCTTCTTGTCCTCCAGGTAAATTTTAAAAGAATTTATCTGACACATTTTGGTGGCAATTTGAAGTTACACTATAAATAAGTATTCCAGGTATTTCATATTACTGAATTTTTTATATATATATACACACACACGCTGGAAGTTCAGAACATAGCTTAAGACAATAGCAACATAAGCTACCCTACCTAGCAAATAGACCTGATCCTGTCCAAAGAAGCCTATCTGTGGTAGGAATTAATTTTGCACCCAAAATTCTACCCCAAGTTCACAAGCAATCTCAATGAATTAGACCTGCTGTGGAACAGAGGATTGGACTGGAAAACCTGTAGAGTTCCATAGCAACCTAACTTACCCTCTGACAGTACATGCACATCATAGAGTGTGGATAGCCTTGTTCATAGTATTGTAACTTCCCTCAAAGTAGGTAACACCCTAACTATACACAACAACATACGGTTTAGGAATCCATTGAAACAAAAGAAGCTTCAAACTTATTCCTATTCCATCCCTAGTAATATGTGACTGTATTGACTCCACATAGCCTTAAAAATCCTCTGGAATTTCACAAGAGGAATCCCTGTAACAATAGCAAGAAAGAGACAAGGAGCTGCAATTACCTACTGAGATCAAAGACCTGAAAAAATAGGTTGACTGTGAAATGGATGATTTCACAACCAGATATAAAAAACAAAGGTATTTTTTTAATAACAAAATTTAACAACAAAATTAAAAATGTGAATAATTACAAATAATTCATGTTTTTCAGATTCTTAAAGCACCTAGAAACAGTAAGTGCCAAAAATAGCAATGCTGGATTAAAAATCACAAGTAATATCATTGAAACTGATTTGCAGAGTTATTGCCTGGAAGTCTAACTATTATAGCTAACAACCAAAAAGAGAGAATGACAGTTAGTTGTGCTAGGAATTACTGGGAAAGTTCACCAGAAATTTTAAAGGCAAAGAGGTAGGCAAGCTAAAAGCCCAACTTTGCAAAACTAAGAGATCTGGCTTCTACCATATACAGTTAAGGCATTACACTTCAAGAAAAGCAATTAAAAAATAGAAAGCAAGGCAGAGTCATCAAAATCTGCTGAGAGGGAGGGGTTTAAACAAGCAAAAAACACTCCTATAGAACATTAAAAATATTGCATCAGACATCAAAGTTCCAGAAAAATCTATGTTTAAACTTAATCTCACTCAACATCCAGAAAAGGAACAACTCTGAAAAAGTGCCAGTTTAAAGCAAAAACTGCCATATCAGACAAGACTAATGGCACATGCAAACAGCAGCAGTAAGTACCAAATGTCTTCAGAAGAACCTGCTGTACAGATATCTATTTGGCCCATAATAGAGCTTTTCCTCTTTGAACTGAAATATAACTTTTTAAAAGGAAGGAATGGAAATGCTTATTACTCAATATACAGTTACAAGCATCCACAACTTTTGTACCTTAAGCTCTTGCATTCATTTTATTTTTATAGAAGAACTATTACAATTGGAATTACGAGAATGTACAGCATTAATAATTTGTTCTTAAGTTTTATTTTCAATAATCTCTTAATATGAGAACAAAAGGTCGCTTGTCTGTTCTTATATAGCTTCTATATATATCTTGGACATTGCATGTTTCTTGTATTGAAGTCTTTCTGTCAAAAGATATTTCCAACACATTTGAATTATCACATGAAAACCAAAACTGAACAAGATGTTCCAACGGGGACAAGCTTACTTTAACAGCAGCACAATACTGCCAATAGTTTTGAATTTAGTTACAAGTTTTCACTATTTTACACTATTAGAACATTTGTGATTGAGCCCATTTCATCGTCGATTCTTCAGTCTTTTCAATGGTTGGTTACTGTTATTTTATAACCTAAAAAGGTCTAAAAATAGCACATATTTTACTCCAGTATGCACCACAGTTCAACAATCAATACTGAAATGTTCCTTAGCTTTACATTCTAAATTCCTCATGCCCTTAATAACCCTTGACTAATCTGAATACTTTTTATATTTACTTTTTACATTTTTACAAAAGTAAAAAATGTTTAAAAAGTCAAACTACTGCTAGCATTTTCTGTGTTTTTCCACTCAACTACAGTGCTACTACAGGATTTTGGACTTTCTATTGTAAGCCTGCTGGAAGTTCATCATTCATCCATACTTTCGCAAGACTGAAATAAACTGGAAGACATTGCTCAATCACACACATGTCTGGTACAACATGACACAGAATTTGTATCCGATTAAGCGTCTGACGCCAGCACAATCATGTTCCTTTTCAAAAAAACTGTTCTGGGCCTCTGGCAGACAGATATGTCTCCTTGCAGGGGCCTGAGATGGTACAGTCCAATCCATCTCTCTGCCTGGGGTTCCCACTCTTCTAAAGCAGACTGAAAAAAACCCTTGTCTATATAGAACAAAAATGTGACAACACTGTAAGCCTTCTTCCAACAATTCTGCTATAAGCAAGAATGTTTCTGAAAAGACAGATAAGTTGGGAATGTCAATGCATTGTCACAGCAAGATCTAACAATACTTGGAGCTCTTAGATAATCCAAACTCTCAGCAAGTGGGCAACATTAACAGGAAGCAATTATTGATGTGATTCAAAAGAAAATCCAGAGACAATAAACAATCATATAATTTAGTAGCAATAGCCTGTAAAATTGCTAGCTTTAGGGATGGAGACAGCATTCTTCCTTTCCTTTCACTTGCCAGGTTCCACAATCATTCATTTTCACTTTATATACTAAAAGAAATTGGAAAAAGCAAAATGCAACAAATCAGCCGAGTATTTTTTGCATATTTTCAGCTAGATCAGATTCAAATCAACACAACCAAAGTAGCACACTGACACAGTTAGAGACTACTAACCCACATGGCTCTTTACAGCATAAATTCAATTACTTTAATTAGACAAATAACCGACCAAAACTATTCAAATTCAGTAAGAAAAATGAGAGGGCAAAGCCAAATCAAAAGTACTTCTCCAGTGTGAAGTAAATCCACCTGCAAATAATCAATGGATTGTAGCAACTAACATGTGAAACAAACTAAAAGAAAAAGTTGAAAAGAATTTTATATAATCAAAGCGTATTAGGGAAGCAAGATTTTACATTTATAAGCATGAGACCAGGAACAAACATCCCATTAGAGATCTAAGGAAAACACATTAACTGGCTTCCATTATTGCTAAGTAACCTGATTCATTTGAGGTTTGTAAAAATTCATTGCAAATACAAAAGGGATTTTTGTTTGTTTTTAAAACCAAATCAATGTGTTGGTGTTCCTGGCTCAGGACAGATGCATCATGACTGCAATGGATCAGCTCCAAGAATTACAGAATTAGCTCTGCAGCAGTGGCTCTAGATGGTATCTCTGCAGGGAAATCCTTGTCAGCAGTACCGTACCTCTGCTATAAATGGCCGCCAGCACTCCTACACGGGCTTCTAGAAGTATGGTGGTGAAGCTTGCCCAAATTGAGAGCTCCCTACCCCATACTACTCTTACAATTATACCAGCATAAAACTAGGTAGTTCATTCAGGGTGAAAAGTGCTTACATAAAAATATTAACAGGTATATGTAAGGGCTGGCTGACATCACTCTCTTACCAAAAGCATCTAAGCACTGAAATTACACCGTAGTGCATTATAGCAGATTCAAGGTCAGTCTCCCAGAGCACTTGGAATAAACATTCAATGTTTGGAAGATAAAGCTCTCCTCCACAGACACTACAGAGTAGGTATACAGCAACATCAAAAGTACTGAAAAATTAAACATTTGTTCGTCTCTCAAAGACAAGAATTGTAACAGAAAGCTGAAAAGACGTAACAGAGGATAAATAAATAACAGATGTGGTATCTACCAAAAGAAATGCTACTGATACATGAGAAATTAAACATCCCTTACTTAGATCAGCATCACATTGCTATGAGTATCATACAGGAATCTCCATAGAAAGCAACAGAAAAAATCTCCCATTAAAATCCTGCGACCCCAAATATCATTTTTCATACCCCACTAAATTTTGTAAGGTTGATTTACTAAAATACTTCTGAACAAACAAGATGTCCAGAGAAGATGTTCTATACTCCTTGAATCTTGCCAAATTCTTGATGTCCACAAAACATTCTAAGTAACGTTGAGTGAACAACACATTTTCTTCTCAGAAATTCTTCCTCCTCTTTCTTTCATGGTCAATATACTTTTATCCCTAGTACAATACAGCAAGAAAAGAGAATCTAATCTGTCCACTTTTGAACAGTGTATTTGCTGTGTTGGTGGACCAAAATTAGATGCAGTATCCTAGACACGGTCTAACAAGCTTCAAGGGGTTCTTCCTTTCCAAGTGCAGGACTTCACATTTGTCCTTGTTCAGACTCCTGAGGTTCCTGTCTGCCCATTCATTCAGCAAGGTCAGGTCTGTCTGGATGGTGGCCCTGCCCTTGAGCATATCAACTTGTTCTCACCAAACCAACACTCCCAGATTTGGTGTCATCTTCAAACTCGACTAAAGTGTACTTCACTTCAGGTCATCGATAAAAATGTTAAACAGTACAAGTCATACTGCAGACTCCTGCAGTATTTCACTTGTCACCAGCATCCAGGTAGAGCCACCTATTAACCACTATCACTAACCTTGAGCCTCAAACCAGTCTTATTTTACTCGTCTAGTTGTTCATACATCCAGATTGCAGTGCCCTAACACTGAAGGCCATCGTGGTAAAAGGTCAAAAGCCCTGCTAAAGGCAAGGTAAACAGCATGCACTGCTCTCCCTTGCCCACAAACCTGGTCATTCAATTATACACAGCAATCAGACTCATCAGAGATGATTTATCCCTGCTAAATCCACACTGATCATTACCAAATCACCTTCTCCTCGTGCTCAGAAACGTGTCCCAAACCCTTTTCCATTATTTTCAAAGGAACTCAAACACAGATGGCCAGCCTCTAGTTCTCTAGTTCCCTGGTTGTGCCTTTGGGGTTGTTGTTCTGGAGTTTTCTTTGTTGATTTTACTGGGGTGGGGGGAGAGAGGGAGGGTGTCCTTGTGGCCTAAGAAAATACTTTATTTCTCACACAGTTTCTCAGTGCCTTCAGTAAACTATGGCAGTAGATTCTCTACAAAAGGGACTTACAGTAGTCACACACAACAATCTGAGGCATTGAGTAACTCCAATTTTTGAAAGCCTGGATATCTGTTCGAAACTTCAGGTTTCAACTAAAAGCTTGTACCACATCTGCCAGAAGCATTTCAGCGTGGGAGAAGTCACATACAAATTCTCAAGGGTTTTCAACTTGCTCATTTTTAAAAACAAAACAAAACTTATCGGGGGTGGGGGTGGTATTAAGATTATTTCAATTAAACAGTTTTTACAGAGTTTGACCATATGCAGTGAGAGAAGCTGAGAAAACATATTTAGATTTTCTGAACTATAGCCCACTTCTGCTTTGATTCACACTTTTTGGAACACTCCATGCTCAGCACAACATCCACTTCCTACATATCTAGTGACTCATTTTTTCAGGCATCTCTTAAAAATACTCAAAAAAAATAAATCAAAATCAATTCTAAGCAGAAGCTTCTAATGTTACTGCTGTATGAAAAATCCACAACGAGATATTACTGTTTCTACAAATACAAGCAAAAGGAGGTATTGCACTTATCTACAAAGTATTACTAAGCACAGAAAGAGTCTGAGTACAGATATGCCCACCACCACCTCCTTCCAGCTTTATTTTACACATTTTCAGGCTTACATATTATGTTAAAATATTTTAAAAGCAAATCCAACTTTAAATATCTGGTTTTAATCGCTATTTACTGTTGATCTTGAACACTCATCCTACTTTTATCCTTAATAATGCTGGTGTTACATAGACATTATCTCCTTTGGGCATGTAACTTTTTCCATGCATAATTAAAATGCCTGTATACAAAGTAAACATTCACATCTTTCAACCGTAAGTAACATGTCATCTTCAACTTGGTCTATTTATGTGACACACTTCAGCTTAAGCCTACCTCTGCCTCAAAAATTCTGTACTAATTCCCATGCCACTGCTTACAGACACTCCCTCTCTTTGGTTTCTACCCTTCTTCACAGATAACGTTGATACAATTGTCTACAGACTATGTAGTAAACAGGATCACTCACATGATTCATTAAAAAAACCAAACTCTTGTGAAAAAAAAATATTATTAGAGTATAACCAAAAGGTAGCTCAAGAGGCAGCATAGGGACTGACCTGAGTGACTGGGAATGCCAGAAACTAGTATTGCCATTTAAGTCCACAATTTATGAAACTGCAGCCCCAAATCATTCATAAACTATTTTGAATTATTTGATGGTTTATCTGTTACTAAATTAACACTTCAAGTCTTTTATCTTTCATAAAACCCAGAACTGAAAAAAGTCGTATATAAAAGCTTCTAAGAAATGTTTACAAACACCGTGGCAAAAAAGAGTTTATGTAGGTTTAAATGTAGGTCATTGATTGCAATTGTACATGCAATGTACTTATTAGAAGTTCTGTAAACAATGATAATAAATGTTCCTGCATGCAAACATTCTGGCATAGTTTTACATTTTTGTTTGTACTTTAAAAACACCACAGAATTCTCTAAAGCAGTTTTTGTGATTCAAGATTAAGACTATGTTTACTGACATCTTCTACCTGCCTTCTCACAACAGCATTTTATATCTATTATCTCTAATGATGCATCTTTCCCTCCCCTCCAACTATCTCCCAATTTACCATACAGATACTCAAAGAGATGAAAAGCCAGACCATCTTGCCAAGAAACACAGAATCCAAAACTGCCCATGCGGTTGTACCAATGCTTTAAACCTTTTACAGTACCACACCTAATATGCAAAATTGACAGTACGCTATTCCTATGCATAATCTTAAACCCATTCTTTAGTTGATTACTATGGCTGCTGATCCAGACTCCCACCTGGGCAATTTTCATCAAGACCTCCATCAAATCTTCACATGACAGTATCTCAAGATCTATCACATACCATCTACTCATTTACCACTACCAAGTTGCTATTTTAGACCAGATGGGTAAAATGAATAAACATATAATTTTTTGCCCTGTATTCGGAAAGCCAAAGCTTACTGAAATTTAAAAACAAAGAAACCCACAGCTGACTGTGTTTTAAGCTCATCTATTACTTAGCAGACTTGCTCAACATTCAATGTTTTGTCAAATTGTTAATTTGACATCTTTAATATGGCTAGTCTATTTGTAATCATTAAAAAAAGCACACAGGGGTCTTAAATTCTTTATAGATCACAAGGAATATTGATAAAAATCTGTATACATGATACTTTTAAATTTAAGAGCAGTACAATAAATTGCAACATTTTACTTTGAGTCAAATGAGAAAATTTCAGTTTAAGATTATTACTGAACCTAATTCATGCATTTAAGTCTTCTAAAGCGCTCAAGAATGCACAGCACATACACAACAGAGCCAAAACAACACGCTTAATGAAACACTAATACAGATAGCAGTTTGCACAACTACGTGCAGGCAACTTGAAAGCCATGCCATAACCCAGCCTTAAGAAATTAAATGCTTGTCTTGTCCCATCATGCCCAGGTGTTGCATAACATAGGATAGTTAACAATGGAAGGTTTAAGAACTTCGACTGCATTGTACTGTTCCTCATGCTGTGTCATACTACTAAAAAATACTGCATTAATTACACACCATATTATTCTTAAAATCAAGAGCTACAATGACCGCATCTCATAGAAGGGCATGCTGTGAAGCTAAAAAACAGAGCTGGTTTAGAGCCTAAGAAGTTCTAGCGCATAACATCAATATAGTTGAAAAAAAAATACAATGCTGAGCAACTGAAGTCTGCACTTTGTTCATTTTTTGCTGGATATTTAACATTAACTTGCTTGTTGTTAAGTAAAATAACTTTACTTGTCCCAGTTCAATCCCTAGTGGACAAATCATGCACTACAGAAACCCTAAATTTCACTTAGCAAGTAAGCCTTTGAGAGGAACAGTTAAGATAACACAGTGAATATGATTTAAAAATATATCCTATCAATGAGAAAACATTTTTTTAAAAAATATCCATTTTAGTGCCAAACCCAGTAGTTTTTTTAAAGCTGTTTTTTGTTACTCCTCACGATGAGATTTATTTATATGCTCAGGTAACAGTGATTTCCCAGCATTTGAAAAAATACTATTACACTGTTATATACATGCCTGTGTTTCCAGATTTGTATTACTTACCTCAAAACCACCTATTTCCAGCAACAAACAACACGCGTACAAATTTTTCAGTACTTATCACCATTTCCAAATGTTAACTTTACGCACTTTTAATAATATTTGAAGCTTTTGCTTAGTAAGACATTATCAATTCACCTGAAAAGCAATTATTTTAACTATAAAACAAATCTTACTCTCTCAACGTGAAACCACATTTATCACAGCAAAACCAAAGTGATCTGCAGTCTAGAGGGACTTGCTGAAACAAATGTGCAGTTCACTATTTTTAAATACAGAAAACATCTTACCTTGCCTGTCTTGTGATCAAACCAGACAAGAGCATGGTTCCTGGACAGCACCTTACAGTCAAAAGTGGCGTTATTCTGAGCTGGCCGGCAGCGAGCCACTGAGCGGCCGATCTTAACAGGCTCGTCCAGGTAGACATGACGCTCCTGAAAGGGATGAGAGTTGGGGCGGCAAGTGAAGATGGCCAAGGCTGAAGGCATCGAGGACAGATTGGGGTTGCCACACCACCCAGAGATGAAGAAAGCCTCTTCTGATGCAGACTGTCCTCCACAATTTTTAACCCAAACCTCCACAGCAACTTTATATTAAAGCAGGACAAACATTATCGTATTAGAGGCCTAAAAAATCATTGTTTCAGTGTGTAAACTAATTCTGGCAATAATCCAGTGAAAAAGCCCCATTATGTCTTTTAATAATATCAGCAGTGGCCAAAAAATAGTCTAAAATGTACAACTTTCAATCCATCCTCCTCTTGAGGAATAAGAACAAGCATCTGATTCCTTCAAAGAGAAGCAAAGGCTCCTTGAAAGAAGGATAGAATGTCTTAAATCCAAGTAGATGAGTCATACAAGTACTTTTGTTTGTAACCTCAACTGTCTTCTTTCCCCCCCTCTTCCGTAAACAACACGGACCAAAATTCTGACCAATGCAACATGGAAGCAAGGAAAGGTTTAGGGAAGGGGGATGAGAGAGAAGGATTAGTGTCCCTTCTCAAAGCACACAGATGAAGGCTTGGAAGGTGAACACGAAGCCCTTGCCCCACAACAGAGACCTAGCTGCTTCACATGGCAATCCGCATTCACCATCTTCATATGTTAAACCAAAGCGGAATAGGTGGTCCTCGATTTAGGACGGAGTAGGAGAGCTATACTGTTTTCCTCCCCTACACCAGATAAAGCTGAACTGGTCTACAGTTTCTGGCAGCCACTCAGATAAGGAACTTGATAAGGCATGGAGAGGGCTTCAAACTCTCCTTCTCTCGGGGACAAATCGACGCGTGGGAAGGGTCCTTCGGGGACGGCCTGCGAGGTGCACTGACAGGTTGCTCCCAGG
>VYZX01031237.1:7827-19905 GCA_013401335.1 Brachypteracias leptosomus | reverse complement strand
CTAATCAGAAAATGCCACGGTAGCAATGCTTTCTCTTTTGCACTATATAAGAAAGTGCGTATCAGCAATAAAGGGAAGACGATAGCACTCACATTGAGTTCGTGTCATTATTCCGGCCAGCTCCCGCGACAGTAGGCCACTGCCATGTTATGGTATCCTGAATCCCCTTAGTCCCCCGGAGAAATCCCATTTTGACAGTCCCACAGGGAAGCAATGGTATGTGCCAGCTGCCTTCCTAATACTTTTTGGCACTGGCAAGTGGCTCATGTAACAACAGAGTTCTACCTACTTTTCACCAAGGGCATTAATTTGAGTCTTCCTTTTCTGTGTGAGTGCCAGCTTTCAGAGAAGTTGGATGGGTTATCTCTCAGAGTTTTTAAATCCTATTTCAAATTGCCTAATGAGTTCAAAAGTTATCAGGAGCAGACTCATAGACTAAGTTAAAAATGTAAAAAGTGTTTGCATTCTGAAATAAGGATGCAGCTATTGTATGGGTATATTATGAGGTATTTGATGCTTACCAGAAAGTGTTCACCTTAGAACTGTGGAAAGCAACAGGTGGATGCAAAGTGTTCAGTGTGAAGTGCTCAGCTGCCACACTGTGCTCAGCAGGAACAAGGAGGATGTGTGAGCTTGTGCTTCATTTCTGCAAACCACTGTTTGCCACACAACCGAAAGAGGCAGTGAGCTGTGGTAGCCATGTTGGGTAAGGGCAGCAAGATGCCACTTAGGTGGCCATCCTTCTTCCGGGCAGGAAGTCCATAAAAATTTTTGTGATAGCCATCATAGCTGAGGGCAGAAAGAGCCTGATCTATAGCCATCTTGGGTAAGGGAAGTGGAAGGGAGGCAACTGCCACATTTGTCCCCTAAAGAGCTGGTGTCTCTTTCAGTACGAGAGAGGTAGAAAGAGGCAGCAGAGGTGGAGTTTATGTGCATACCTGCCAACTGGATTTGGGCTTGAGGATGTCAAAATGTAGGAGAGATTCTTTGGTCTTAATGTCTTGATGAAAAAATAATATCTTTTGCTGAGGGAAGCCTGTTGTGAATTCCAAGTAAACTGTAACTGACTAGAGAAGAAAAACACAGCATCATTATAGGCAAGTCAGTGCCAGATTTCTGAGTATTATGCAATTATGATCTAAAAGGCTACCAAAATATTAATATATATCAGATTAAGTTTGTCAGTGGAGAGGTGTCATGAACCAGTTGCTTAGTGGGAGATCCTGACTCCAGAGAGCTTGTTACATTTGGAATAAATAAGACGTGCTGTATAGCAAAAGTTCAATCTCTAGTATAAAAATAAAGATGCAAACTGATAATGAAACCAGAATAAATGTGTAAGGAGAAAGTTGGAGATGCACAGTTTTCTACTAAGTTCTCATCCCTGAAATTCATTCATCAGCAATTTACTAAATCAATTTTGCATTCTCAGTAAAACAACAAATTCTATGTATAATTTCTCTCTTTTAATCCATACCAAATATTTAAATGTGACGGTCAAGGCATTTACTGCTACACAGCAATATGGAAATGTATAGCAAAGTTTGAACTGTTATTTACATCCTAATGTATCTTTTGCAAAACAAACTTGCCTCATAAGTAGCTTCTGAGACATTCAGAATCAAGCTGAACTGTCAAAAAGTAAGGAACTGTTTCAGAGCAATAGGTTCATTTTCTGGAGCTATAGATGTGTCAGTTTGAATGGCAGCACTACAAAACTGTAGTTCACAGCAATCACTTCGTGTCCACACAGGGACTGGGGGGAGGACTAGCTGCACAGCAAGCCAGGCTCACTAGATCAGACCAACATTTGCTGATCTAACGTTGCTTTTGAGATGCAGTGACTGAAAATGTAATTGTTTTTCTTAAGCAGGAAAGTGGTCTCACAAGGTAAGTTAAACAAGGAGTAGCAAGATTATTGTGACATTGTGGTGATTCTACCGTATGTTGAAATATTCTGTTTGCAATTCTTGGTAAAATTCACAACCTTCTGTGTATGCATATGATGCGTATTGCTGGACAGTCCCAGGAGTAAGTGGTGTAGTCGCAGTGTATGTCAAGACAGCAACAATCCCATTTGAAATTTTGGATACCTTTTTGTATAACATGAAGCCTGTAATACATCTAAGAGCTGATTTCCACTTCAATTTCAACTGTGAACTTCGCTACACAGTGTTTGAACCACAGTATGTAAACCACTGTGTAGAAGATGCTGCAGAGAGATAGACATTGACACTTACGGGTCTGAGCATGGGGTCCCTCTGCTTCCAATGACAGTGATCACACAAAATCCTTTGTATAAGCTCACCAAGCTCCTTCTTAAAACTTACTAGGACTTTACTCCCCACTTCTCTTCATGGAAGACTTTGTTCAAAATCTTACTTCTCCAGTGATTAGAAAATTTATTCTAATTATCAGCATGGGTTTATTGAAGGGTGGTTAAGCTTTTTTTTGTCATAGCACTACCATCGTTCTCTAGTTTCACACTTATTTTCTGTTCCTGATCTTTTAACACTCTGATTATATAAGGAACAATTGCATTATCTTTCAGCATTAATTTTGAAAGAATAAGCAACTTGGATGGTTTAATCCTCTCTTGTCAGGTAGATTTTCCATTTACCTCATTTTTCTTCACACCCTTCCCTGCTCCTATTTCTAGTTTGCATTAAGCTTTTTAAAAGTACTTGTACCCCATATTCAAATGAGTATCTCACTAACATAACAGACAAATGTATTCTTGTAATATATGTAGTAAACTTATATCAAATATACTATTTACATTACATACTAAATATATACATATGTTATATCTATACAATTATATGTAAAATACATTATTATAATTTATATATCCTATCTATGTATATATACAATATGTTGGTAATATATGTATGTGGGTTATATCAATAAGTACAGCATAACATGCATACTATTAATACAATATTATGCTAATATGTGACTGATTTTACAGACAATGTTTCTTCATTTCTAATGAAATTGGGTGAGTTGGTATATCTGGCATTTTCAGTGCTTTATCATTTTAGTGGAACAGCATCATCATGTAACCAGCTCTTAGCTTCTTTCCTGTTAATATGAGGTTAACTTTTTGAAATTTTATGTTTTCTGTGGCTGTTAGAAAAATAAGGAAAAATGTTTTTAAAATATGTAAAGCATTTCTGGGTTTTGATTGTTTTAAATAAATGCACTTATTAGACCAGATCTAATCTTCAAATGCAAATAAAGTATTGCTGTAAAATGAACTCTCCAGGTGACAGGGGAAGGTGAGATGAGCAGAAGAGGTTTGTCCAGTGCTTTGGTGTTACTGGGTGGATAGGACCATGCACAGTCACCTCCTGCTGAGGCTGGTGGAAATTGGCCAGCCAGCAGCCAGCACAACATTTGCTGCTACCTGATAGAAAGCACCCACTGAGAGGGGTGGGGTAGAACAGCAGAGATAAGGGCTGTGGGAGAAAGATAGAGGGTGGAAGAAAGTGTGATAGGCTCAAATGCTGAACTGTTTTGGCTCTTTAGAATCCAGCTGTTCTACACAGACCTATACTTTTTTTTTTCTCCCCCCACAACTGACATCATGGGAACGATTTGTCTAGAAGATAGTCTTGTCCAAACCCTGCCGGATATTTATATGAACAGATCACTGTCTTTCTGCAACATAAGAAAGAGTTCATAGAGCTTTCCAAGGACAAATTCGATATTTAGAGCCCTACTATTTCACGAGGCAGTACTGCAAGTTTTCAGTCGATAGATTCCCAGCTTTGAATTCTGTACTTTGTCCTGCTCTGCTACACACTTCTTGGAGAAAGCAGTCAGGCTTGGACATTCTCAAAGTTACAATACCTAAAATATATGCAGAAATATTTTTATTCTTTTTCTTAAACAACTGACATCCTTTCTCAACCAAGGAAGACCATCACAAAACTAAAATGTATTTGCAATGGCTAGGTGAAAATCTGCTGGAACTACTATTTCCTTAGTAATTGGGAATATCTCTGGTAGGTGAGAACCCTCTTTCAGTGACTTCTTTCTCAAAGATCATGTCTCTATTCGCTAAACATTCTCCTGAAAAGATTATTTCTGTTAAGCATCAAGTGGAAATAAATTACTGGTTATTGCTTGTTTAACAAAGTGAGTGGAGAATGTCAGTCCTGCGAAGTTCTTTATTCTTCCTATTTCACTTGTATGTATCTATGCCTGTTATTCACATGAAAACTTACAAATAACTAGGAGGGAATAGCTAAAACCTCCTTCTGCCCATGACATCAAGAATGTAAACAAGGGAAAGCATAAAAATATAAACAAGGGAAGGCTCGTTAGAAGCTGTGAGATGATATCTTTTTTTAAACCAAGTGATGAAAGGTTTTGGCCAGGCCCTGTTTCAGCTCTTGCATGGAAACAACAAATGAAATTTCACTGCAGAGTCATTGCTCTGAGTTTAACCTGTTGAAGCTAAGGCTTAATCATATCTTAGTTTGGATAGTAACCTTTTACAGAACTCAGGAGTTAACTCTGGGAAGTGTTTGTGAGCCTTACATGGCACCCAGGTAAAATATCTCAAGCAATAAGAGCCTTCCTGTGCTGGCGCCCCCGCCGCACTGCTCCATCCCTATCTCACTTCATATCTAAAGTTCACTGTACCACTAGTGGGTTAAGATAACTGAAGGCTGCTAGATCTTAAATTATTAAAGTGATAATTTTATGTATTATAATTTTAACTGAGTTATATGTTTGTTCCTCCTTTATCTAGGAAATTAATGATCAAAGCATGGCTTAATTTCTAGCAGTTTGGTTTTGATAGATAAACAAATGTTAATGGATCTTAAGGAAACAGTGCATTTAAAGAATTGTAAATTTTCAATTAAGTCTGTACAGATGTGGTATCTTGATTTTAACGTTTGTAAATTCTGTTGGGGAAAAACCAACATGTGTAATTCAGACAACCAGCCTGTCTGCAGCTACTGCGGTTGGAGCTGTTGTGAGAGGAGTCAACCAAAAGTCTGGTGTGAACAGCTAAATAACGAGAGTTACAGGTCAAGAGGCGAGTGGGGAGTTTTGTTGGTTTTGTTTAATAAAGTAGCTATTTGGCAGTTTAAACTCCACAGAATATTTCCTGCTGTAAAATAAATGGGACATGGACTGTGCTAAAAGAATGTTTGAAAGCTCTTACATTATTAAATAAAGAGCTTGGCTTTTGGCTAAAGCACTAAAATAGGTTTTCAGCTATTAGGATGCTTTCACTTTTATTATTCAGATTTCCTGTGCAGGGTGAAATTATCCAAGCCTCAGCCTGTGGGATGTTTGCATCTGACCCCTGCCCGGTGCGCGGGGTTGGGTAGGACAGGATGTGGACAAGCCCGTTGATGACTGGGGGTAACCTTGTCCCCACCGAGGTGCTGTTCACTGACATGCCAGACGAGAAGAGAGAATTGTGGTTACGGTTGGTGCTGCAGAAGCTCCCCCAGGCCAGCGCCCCGCTGAAGCACTAGTGAGGTAGGTCACCCGCTCTCCAGGGCAGGGCTGCTCCGTCTCAAGCCCCCCGCTCCGGTGCCCGGGGAGCGTGGAGGCGGCGGGCGCGGGGGTCGCGGTGGGCAGCAGGGGGCGCAGTTCCGCGGGCGGCGGCTCCGCCCGTGCCTCCGCTGCGGGCCGCGGGGTGGCGCTCTGCCCTAGCGCCCCCATCCCGCGGGAGTGGTTCGGCCCCCCCGGTTCCGGCCCTCCCTCTGCGGGCGGCTCCGGGCCCGAGGGAGCGCGGAGGGGGCGGTGAGGCCGGGTCACGTGACTCCCGGTCGCGGAGCCGGAGCCAAAGCGGCAGCCGGGAGGCGGCGCGGGGTGGCAGCGCCATGTCGCTGCGGGAGCGGAGCCTGGGCGGCGCCGTCGAGGCCGGAGAGGACGCGGCGGTGGCGCTGGTGGAGCCGGATGGCCCGGAGCGGTGCCTGTCGCTGCTGCCCTGGGACCGTTTCTCGGCCTGGCTACACTGCGTGTGCGTGGTGGGCTTCGACCTGGAGCTGGGCCAGGCCGTGGAGGTACGTGGGGCGGCGTGCGGGGCGCTTCTCGGCGGGCTTGTGGGCACCGCTGCGCCGGGGGCGGGAGGCTCTGCGGCAGGGCCCCGCCGGAATCGGGCACTTCCTCTGGTGCCAGTTGCACCGCGGCTGGGGAAGCCCGGCGGCGTTGTGGGAGAAAGGAGATTGTGCGAAATGCCACCGGCGGCCGGGGGGGAAGCGGGCGAAGGCACGGCCACAGTTGTCCCCGGGCGGGAGCCGAGCCCTGGCATGTCGGAGCAGCCGCTGCCATCGCGCCGGATGTCCCGTCGGTGCCGCCGGGAGGGTCCTGTGCCCAGAGCTACGCTCGGTGCATCGGCAGCTCACTTTGTGTATGAGTAGCGCTCATCTCCAGGACGTTTGGATGTTAAAAGATTTTAAAGGAGTGCAAGAATAATGTGAATGCGAGTAGTCGTCATAATTAACAGTTTTCTCCAGATTGCTGGGATGTACGAGTAAAGTCCGTAAACGTTTGAAGCGTTTTCCCTGCGCCGTGCGGTGCCTGCCGAGCTCCCCGGCGGTGGCGCTGCCGCAGCTGCTGGTCCGGGGAACTCGCTGCTGAGCACAGCAGCCAGCCCCGAGGTCGCAGCTGAAGCTGCGGTGGGAACTGATGGGGCTGAAAAATACACTGGGAAGAGAAATTACCGTTTGGATCAGTTTCACATCCCGTTTCACCGTATGGCTGCGCAGCAAACGCTGTGCCGGGAAAAATGGCTTGTCTTTTTCTTTCTTTAGTTGTTAAAGTGGTGCTAGCATAAATGTATGGCGTGCTGCCCCAAAATTCAACCGCGCTAGCTGTAACAATACTTAAAATACGTAATTGATACGTGTTGTTGGCTGCAAGAGAAATGCAAATAAAACCTCAGCACTACCGTGCTAATTAAGTTATATTTGCTTGATGTTATAAGGTGTTAGCAACAGAGACAAGCGTTTCTTTATCACTATGTCTTAAGCAGGTAAATGTGGGTGGTGGTGAAGCACAGAGTCTGTCCTGTCTGCAAACAGCTCCATCAACGGTGCCATTAATTTTAGTTGAATGTGCACATAAGTGAAGCTTAAAAAGCCTATGTAACTAAGGACTGATTTTTTTCAGTTATATTGCTACAGGAAGAATAATTAACTTTTAGTTTCTATTTGAGTTCTCAGAAGAATGAGTTTTCCTCACTAGTCAGTGTATCAAGTCTGGTCTGTACCGCAGTCATCTGACTAGATGCAGATCATTTCAGCATCATTCAGCTGCTTGAAAGTTATGTTTGAGTGTACTGCTTAGCATAAGATAGCATAGATAAATGTTAAGAGATTAAAAAAAGGTGATGATAGCTTTACTAAATGCAGTAAGCAGGTGTTCCTACTCATATGCCTGCTTTTAGCTTTAGTTATACTAAAAGTGTGTTGTATGGCTGGACATTGTTGGATAAAATACTGAGGGAAAAAGAAATGGAGACTTTATGGCCAGGGGACAGAAAGCCTGCTTAGAACCAGCCAGTGGACGTACTTCTTGTTTTCTATAGAGCAGGATAGGATTATGTTATCAGGATATATATTTGCTTGCATTTTGTTGAGCAAGATTAAATTAGATAACTTGATGTTTGTGGCATGGTAATATGAGGACTCCAGACTAAGTTAGTGTTCTTGCATTGAACTTCTGTTCTTAGTGGCGTTCCCATCTGTGGAAGCCCTGAAACCTTCTTTGAAACATAATGTTTGAATTTATGTTGAATTTCCTTTGTTTGCAAGGTAGCCACCCATTTCAGTAGTTTGGGCTTGGGGGGGGGTTTAGGAGCTTTTTAGCTGAGATTTAAGTATCTCAGGCTTGTCCTCTTCCCTGTATGTTCTTTTCTCGCTTACTTGCATAATCACTGATTTTATACATCCAGGTTTTTTTAAATGATGATGCTTCCATATTCTACATTGCACTGCATAATTTTTTATTTCTGCATTGTAAAAACATACTAAATAAATGTACTTTTTTTTCTGTTACTACAAAAGCCATGGCTTTTTGGGTGTATTACTTGAGCTTTCACAATTCCCAGCTCTCATTTGGGGACAATGTTCACCCTCCAAGGGTTAGCATTAATATGGAGGGTGTTTTGTGATTCCGTTTTGATTACTTCCACCTAACTATCCATTGCAGCAGATTTTGGACAATGTGTTGTTGGCTTTCGGTGGAATCATCTATTGTGTTTTGTATGCCCAATTTAAATCTAATAAGGGTGTGATTTTGCTGTCCTTTGGGACCTGTTGCATCAAAAATCTCAGGTACTTTGATTTTTTTTTTTTTTTTTTTTTTAATGTATCTGTATGTTCTCCAACTGACATCCAAAATATCTTGTAAAGATGAGTGATCAAGTTAGCTTGAAAGCATATGAAAACATATGAGCAGAGACATAATACTAATAGGTTACCATTGAAAATAGCCAAAGGCTAGGCAGATATTTGAGGATTGTATCATAAAAATATTTAATAGAAGCTTACTGCTTATACTTAGTTTATTTTCAAATAAAATAATGCTTTTTTCCTGTAGGTAATATATCCTCCACATTCAAAACTCACAGATAAAGAGGTAAGTCATGGTTGCTGTATAAGTATATCATTTGGGTTTAGTTCAGTAATTTCAGGAAATATAACAGCTCTCTTTTCTTTTCCCCACCCTTTAGAAAACCAATATTTGCTATTTGTCTTTTCCAGATTCTAATTCAGGTAAGTCCTTCCTTCATTCTGTTGTCAGACTAAGCTATGTTAAAAAAGATAGAATGTGACAGTACATATTCATGAGTTTAGATTAAATAGTTATATGAATATCTTAATATTACAATGCAGAAAAGTTGCAAATAGGGCTAAATATAAAGTTGTAACTGTGTTGCAGTAAGGTCTGAGAATTCTTTTTTATTTTATGTGGGTGAAATATCAGGAGTGTGAATGTATAAGACCTTGCAGATGACACAAATAGACATTTCAGAATACTTCGCAAGTAAAGAATGAACATCTTAATCTTGCTTTTAAACAAAGTAATAATATTGTCATTGCAGAGAGGAGTACGGGCACAGAATTTGAAGGGTTTAATAAAGCAAGTGGAAGGGATATGGAAGCCTTTTATCATAAAGGAGTAAATATGTATTTTCTAAATTCTTAACAGTGAAACTGACTTAAAATTCAAAACGCATTTAGAAAGAACAGTTGTGAAGGGAGAACCTGGGCTATCTTAAGTCTTCTCTACTGATGTTTCTGCTGCTGTATGTGGTCCTGTTTGCTAAATTATTCTTTAATCTAAACTTCTACTGTTCTGCTGCCAAGGAGAAATTGTAGGCATGTGGCTGAGGACTTGGACCACCTGCAAAAAGATACGGCAGAAATACAGACCCTTCCTTTCACATTTATTTCTTTACAAAAGTCAAAACCTCTATAACAAACTTCTCCCTGTAACTGCTCTTACTCTGTGCTATTGGTTGCTCTGGAGCGTACAGCCCTGATATGGAGTGATGCAGATGTGTGCTTTTTATATGTATGTGAGCTCTCTCTTACATAGGTTTACAAAATATCTTGGCTAATTTTTCCCTTTGTCTGAATGTCACTAAAATATTTTCTCTGTTCTTGATATCTTCTATGTAAACAGAAGAAGATGTTAGCTGTATCTTCTTATTTGTCTTGTTATTTGTTTTAAATCTGGTCATCATTCCAAAGGTGTATTGAAGCCACTAAATAACGTGTTAAGAACAAAGTCTGATTGGGTTTAATTATTTTTTTTTTCCAAATGAACTGTAGTAAAGTCATTTTAGAGTTTACTTTCAACAGGAAATAAATCCCACATTTTTGCTTTTTTGTCACATCCCTATTAAGAACCCATAGGTTCTAGGTCTTTCTTGGTAGGCTGAAGTTTCAAATTATGTAGAGGGATTGGCCAGGTAAATCCTGAATGTCGGCGATCTGTTACAATTTGCTTTTTCATCATAGACCATAATATAAAGAGAAAAGCTTTCTGTAATATAGCAGTGAAGGAAGTTATTAGCTTGCAGATAAATTTGAGATCAATCTTTCCTAGATTTTCATGGTTTGAAAGATTAAATCAACTTCTTTTTTTTCTTTTACAACTACAAATAGATATCATTTCTAGGACCTGTAGCAGCTATGAGTTTAGGGGGGAAAACAGATTTAATCGGGTACTAGACCATGACACTTTTTTGGTTCTTAAACTAAGCTTCCTAGTACAGTTGTCTTTAAAATACTGCTTTTGACTTTTCTGCATGGATAGTTGAAGAATGAATAGACGTTTAGCAATCTTTCCAAATTCTACATATCAGAAGAGCTTGTTGAATAAGAAGCCATCATATTCTGAATGATATTTCAACATATTAATGCTTATGGGTAATTTATTTTTAGGTCTTCCATGTATAGCTTTTTATAACAGCTTTTGGGGTTTGTTTTGGATGAAGGTAACTAGCTATGAAAACTTGGAACAAATATTTAGTGCCGTGGTTTGGGCTGTGCTGTGTTTTTTCTTGTTATGATTGGACCCATATCACTCAGCACTTGCTTTAGTTACCTGTTTGAATTGGATGGTTATCCCATCGTACAATGTTTGGCTGCTTTTGGTTTTGTGTTGGTGAATTGTGGGTTTCCTGCTGTGACTTCAAGAGATTCTAAGACCCAGACCTGAATGCTCTGAACACGCCAGTATTATTCCACACAGGCAGTGAATGTGACTGAGGATTTGGGCTGTCTGTGGTTGCTGGAGCAGTATGTGTGTGACTGAAAGAGAAGGTGATGAAATGGAGCTTTTATGTCTGAAGAATGGAGCTCTGCCTTACTCTTGTAGGCAGACTAGCACTGGCTGATATAAGACATGACAGCTGTAAAGAGTTCAGATGGAGGTCTTTGCAAATTATGTGCAAAAATTGTAAGAACAAAGTACTAATGAAGAAGTTCGATTCAATTTGAAGAAACAAGTGTCCTTTGCCAGCTGGAAACTTACTGCTGTAACACAGTAGCTGTAAGTTTAATAGTGAATTAGTTTCTGTAGTCACTTATGTGAACGTTTATGTTGTTACAGTGAAGACAGTATGCTTACTACAGGTTGGTGATGCTCAGGAGGTTGTCTTTCAATGGACTGTTTTCACTTTGATAACACCGCATTCCAAAGGGATTTTACAGGTTTGCTGGAAGGAGTAACATACCTGAGCATTCTTAAGATTTTAACAGTCCCTCTTATCACTATTCCCATGAAAAGCACATTCTGTTCAACTTAGATAGCTTCTACTTGAACTAAAGGGTTTTTGGAGCTTCTTCCCTTTTAACAGGAGACGTTTGTCAGGCAAGAACACAGCCATGAGAGTATCAACGACACAGGTTCTGATACTGCATTTCTCATATTCCACCTGGAGAAGGATTCTCTGATATCTGATACAAGCTTAGCCCAAATTTATTTTCAGACTGCAAATAGTCAATATACTTTTATATTTTTCTTTCAGAAATTAATTTTGACAGAAATGAAGGGAAACTTCACTCCTTGGGAGTATAACTGGGAAGCAGTACTCAATTTCACTCTGTTTTCTGTGGGTTTGCAACTTTCAAAAATACTGAATCCTAGGCTGCACATGGAGTTAGAGATCAACATAATATACTCTTATGGATATGAACTTAGGTATGAACTGTTTGGTGCCAATAAAAGGCAAAGAGCAGTCATTCAACAGAGAAATGACATGTGGTTAAGATGATCAGAGCTATACAGGCAGACCAATAAAATGTGTAATAACAACAGTAGGAGGACAGCCATTAGTAGAGCTGTTTAAGGACGTGACAGTCTAATAAACTCACTGAGAGGAAAAGTGACATTTTTGTTGTTAAGGTAGGATATTTGTTGTTGCCAAAGATGCCAAATTGTTTGCTTATAAAAATATAAATATATATGTGGGTGCAGCAGCAGTGCAAGATAAAAAAACTGAGACTATTACACCTCTTTGGCTGTAAACAAGTCCTTATGCTAAACAAAGCTCTAACTCAGAATACTATTTGTTGTTCATCTCTTTCCCCT
>VYZX01031234.1:35715-74344 GCA_013401335.1 Brachypteracias leptosomus | reverse complement strand
TTCCTGTGTCCTTTTATAGAGTGTGGCAGGAAGGGGAGTGGAATAGCCACTCTACCTGTCCCTCCCCTTCCCCAAACCTTAAACCACAACACTCGCCCGTGAGCCTCTTTAAGAGTTTTTATTTGGCTCTTAGGCTGTAAGAAATGGCAAGTTAGTCTTCTCTGAACTCAAAATCCTGAATGTCTTTTGTGCAGATTATTGGAAAAGTAACATGAGCTCTGTTGAAAGAATCAAGTTTTAATGAAAGATCTTGACAACCATGCCCTTGAGAGCAGTTATACTGGGGATACATTTTACAGGCCTAGGATATTTCTTTCCACAACTATAACAGAATGGAAAAGTTTCCTGACAACTCTCTATGAGTAAAAACATGAAATGATTCAGTGATGACAGCGTATAGTTCTTGCAATGCTAAGTCAGACCTAGTCTGGCCCTGCCTATCTGCAGTGAAGGCTGGAAGATAGAATAGCATGTTAACTGCTCACGCTATTAGGGCTGGCTACAGCATTCAGAAATCTGAGCTTTTATTCTATGTTACATATGTATCAGGAACAAGATTTCAGCATCATTTCCATGGTTCTGTATAATTACATCTTAATAACCTCATCTGTGAGACCTTTGAGCACCTTCAGTCTCAGAGTGCTGGACATACCTAGGATCTGGCCCTACCTCCTTGGTATATTATTGTCTTTGATGAAAAAAGGTCCCTGTGTACAGTTCTTACTGCACAGTTGGTAAAAATCTCTGGACCATGAATTCCTGTATTTATGTATGTAGAGTCCAATAATAGCAAAAATCAATAAACAATAAACCTAGCAATTGGAAATTTAGCATCCCTTACAAACAAACATAAATCAAACAGAAATAAAAGGCACCAGACAGAGCTGAATTGTTCCCTTTCTCTGCAGATGTATGGTTCATTGGGCATACTGTACAAATTAGATTTAAATGTGAAAATATGAAAAATGTCAATATTTCTTTGCTGTTACTTTCAGTGTAAACATATGTTCTTTCTGTGGATTAGTACCTTCCTCATGCAAATATGCACTGGTCACATTGCAAGAGACATCTAAAAAATACTTGAACTGTTTTTCCACGTGTTATGACTGCTGTCAATCTTCAGATTAGCATGCGTTTAAAGATGAGCAGAAACAGCTAGTTACATAATGCTTCACAGAATGGAGTGGAACCATCTAGCTTAATTTTCCTGATAGTTCTGGATGTGTTGTTGTGGTTCAGGTAGGTGATGCTTGTATATTCAGGCAGGATTTATTCAATTTAAAAAATCACTTATTTTTCAGAATATATGTGTAACTTCCTTGATAGTGTATGCTAGTTATTTCTTTCCAGACCCTCTTTGCAGAGATTACTTAGGTTATTTTTTTTATAGTTCAACCAGAACAGTTATTGTGGGGTTTTTTTTAATACAAATCTTTTTTTTTTTTTTTTAAGAAGAAAACATTTTGAGCAGTTATACTGTTGATTTTTGTCACCATTTGACTTCAGTATCATTTTATCCAGACTTTCATAACTTTACTTTTTTATTTCTCACAATTTGGTTCACAGAATGTTTTCCAGACATTTTCCTTCATTCCTTCCTTTAAGAAGGATAGATCCCCCAAAATGTAAGGATAGATCCCCCAACTACAATTCCTTAAATGTTATTTCTGTATCAGACCAATACTTATCATTCTGTATGTTGTCTTGCTAATAATTGTATTCTGTTCTCCAAATTTCCTTTTGTTCATGTTTTTTTTTATATATATATCACCTTGATCATTGCTTTGTTTCAAGTTATCTGCTTTAAATGGCACAATAATGACCAAGTCTTTGCTTGGGAGGAGTCATAAAGTCTTTAGTATCCCAAAGAATTTTCACACATGCAAAATACTAGTTGCCAACATAAAAACTCTATGTTCTTATTCTTTACTGTAGCCGAGTACTGATGTGGTGGTAGAGTTAACACAGAAAGAAACTCTATTGTGTTTGCAATTACACATGGAAAAGGATCCTGTTGGAAAAGAGATCTTTAAGTATCGTGCATATAGTGGCAATTTTAGACTCCAGGATGGAAACATAGTCAGACTTTTTCCCTAATCAGCACTGAGTGCAAGTTTCTTCTCCAGTTAATCCTGGAGGCCTTCAAAGCAAATTGATTTAAATGAGCCTGAAGGTGTAACAGTGACTGGAACAAGAATATGTTCCTAAATTCTTAAAATAAAACCACCTGCAAAGGGGATCATGACACTTATGTAGTTTATGGCACACTGCCTTGGGGAAGCCAGATGTGTTTGACAGGGAAGTGACTAAAAAGTTGGCATTGGTGAAACAAGCTGATGAGAAGGAAAGTTGAGATTGCTACAAAGTTAGCAGGAGTGTAAATTCTCAGTTAAAAAATAAAAGTGTTATCATCTCTGTTCTGAGGTATGAGCTGTCCCAGTCAGTCACACCCACTAGCTAAATCAATGCTATTGACTAGAGACAGTTGTAATTTGGGACCTGTAAGAACAGAAAGCAGAAGATATCAGTGACAAATCATTATCTCTTTCCTAGCCCTTTTGCAAAGTAGCAGGAATACTCCTGTTATTTCTTTTTGTGATGACACTTTCTGACCTAATGTGACATTTTGGCATTTCAACCATATGTCTGTTTGACCTTGTGAACTTTTCAGTTTATAATATTTCACCATCTTGCTCCAATTCATTTACACAAGAATGAGCTTTGTGTTACTGCTTCATGCACCAGTTTCTTGAGGAAAATAGAAGTCTATCTATGAATCTATGGATTTACACAGAAACACACACGCACTTGTAGACACACAAGCACAAATTTTATTAAGGAGTTATACCTTGCTGTAAATTCATTCAACACACTATCACTATCTCCATGAGTAGCTCAAGATGTTTATAGAGTTAATGGTTTGACTTTTAGGGCTTGCATATCCAAGTTGTTTTTCATATAATTGCCTAATGCAGCAGGGGTGCACAACAGGTGCCTTCTCTCATGTGGCACCTTATACCTTTTCAGGCTGAAGCTAAGCTACTGAAGCTTGAAGATGTTTTGCAGTTTGGTAAAAGTCCATCAATTCTAAATGTCAAGGGAAAAAAAAATCCCAACATATTTGTGAAATTGTTTTTCTGTCACAGTAACACTGATTTTTGTAGCCACTAGCTTCTCTGATACATATCTAACTTATTTGCTCCATATTGTGTACTGTCAGGCTCAGATGTTAATGAATTTACCTGGTATAACCTCTACACAGCACAGAAACAATTTCCATTTTGTTGAAAAGAAACAGATACAAGTAAGCTGGCAAAGGTCATACAGGGAGAGCAAGACAGAATCAAAAGTTCAACCCATATTACCTGCATTTTCAAGCAGAGCTGTAGTTGTAAGATGAGCCTTCCTTTTTATGAGACCATATATGTTTATTAAAAGCCAATAATTTCTAGATTGAATGCCCAAGGTTAGAAACATAAATCCATATTTGTCAGTATTTTCATAATTATCTTCCTTTTCAGCTGTTTCTTCAGTTTCTGACTTGCTGCTTCTTTTGAGATTTTTGTTGATGTTTTCTCTACGTTGTAAAATATATTCTTGAAAGTGGGAAAGCCACCTGTAAAAATAGTCTCCCTATATTCTCATTTGTAATTTAGAAAATAACACTAATATTGATACTGTGAAACAGTTTGTTTTCTAGCTTTAAATAGGCAAATCAGTATGGATATTCATAGAAGTATCGTTGTTGCCAAAAGCTTGTACTACGTTAATACCAGACAAATTTATTCCATTTTTCTCACAACTATTAGCCTTTCATAAGCACTGTGAAACTTTGTTCTGCACTGACTGAAATTTAATTATACTATCTGTATCCTTTTGATCTACTCAAGATTAATGGGAGTCAACTGCCTCTCATTACCTTTCTAAGTGAAACATGATTATGCTTCTCTTCAGGAATGCTGCCTACCCTTAAATCAGGACATTTTCCCCTTTTAAAGTGTTCCCATCTGGTCTCTAAAAAATGGTATCTAATGCTTTACTGAAAAAGAAGTTAAACTAATTGTTCTATAATCTCTGGAATACTCACAGGATTATGTCTTAATTATGACATTAAACTGCTCCATTTTCAGTTTTCAGGGGTCTCTGTTAAACTTACTCAGTGATCTTTGTTTAAAAACTAGCACTAAAATTTTCACCAGTTAGTAGCTACATTACCTTTAGAAATCTTGGCTATGACAGCTTATGCCCTTATTCCTGGCTCATTTTACTGAAATAAAATGTTTGAGAATCTAAAGTCTTATCCTCTATGAACAGGAGACCCTGTCGCATGGATCAGATGAAAGATAAAGGACTAAAAGGGACTACAAGAGCAGTCTCTCTCCTCTTGTCCTACATTGTCCTGCACTTATTGGTAACTATAGAGAAATTCATGCTGCTCTTGGGTATTTGGTGCTATTTGCAGCAGCTTTCAGTCAATGGGGCTGCCAAAGAAACCTCTTTCATGTGCTCTGTGGGATATGGTCTGAGGCTTCTTCCTGAAACAGATGAACTTGCTATTTTCCTATAGCGTGTGCACTTTCCTTTTTTTTTTTTTGGTCTAGAATTTTAAACTTAATACAAGTAATTTTGACATAGCCATGATTTAATGGTCCTGACTATTGGGTTGCAGTTTCTGAATAGCCAGCATGTCAAGTGGAGCTGTTGTGCCTAAGCCAGTTGAGCCACTAGATGTTTGGAAATCCTAGCCTTGTTTGCGTAACTGCTGTGCCCAATGGAGATATCTCATGTGCTGAAGACATTTGCAAAAGAACAGAAATATAGTAACCCCCAGACAGTTATGAAAACTACCTTGCATCCTGATAACTCATCCTGCAGATGACACAAAAGGGACTCGTGCACTATCGGATAACGAAATTGGAAGGAGGGATGGCATAATGTAAATGGTCTTGACACTGATGGAGCAATTCTGCATAGAAACTGATCTTGATTTTTTTTTTGTCGTGTTCAATAAACCAAAGATGTATTTTTGGTCAAGATGAAAATAAAATACAATCTTTGGGCAACAGTAGCTGACTTTCTGATTATTTATTCTCTTACCAATTTTTATGTTATCTGGAAATGGCTGGGTAAAGACTTTTATGCTCATCAATGTTGGTAAAATATTAAATATCATGGAGCCATTGAATTTTCTGTGTTTAAAAATGTCATTAATTATTAAATAATAGTGTATTTAAAATATCTTATTAAAAAGATGCGCCATGGAATTTATGTTCAATTTAATGAGCTTTCGAGCAGAAATACCCTTGAACAGAATCCGGAGCTGTGGTGCCACTTTGCCTTGTAATTTTTGGAAAGATTTTTAAGGAGACATCCATCCTTTAGGTGAATTTGGTGGCTTGAAGCAGATGCACAGCAGTACCCCATCACGGCTACTATAATTAGGATTTATGTTGCTAACTGAAATTCTAGCTTTTAAAGTATTCAAGTTTTCATGACAAGGAATGATCTGAAGCTCTGTGACAAGTAAAGGTTCAAACAAATTTTTCTCTATCCTAAAGCATTACAGTGCATTTCTGCAGCGGAGTTTGAGGATAAGAGCATAGTTTGAAGTCCCAATGGGTTTCATTTTTTAGTTTATGGGTTATGCTGTTTTGCTCCATAGCGTGTCCTGTTGTATATGGATTTTCATTTTAGTTATGATCCTGGCCCTTGAATATAAAACTAACATCTCTGCTTGTGAGCCATGGGCAGAGAGGTCTCTCCATCAGCTCTATTGGATAATCCAGCTCTTCTCATTATTACGACTGTTGTAGTTCTTGTTACTATCATTAGAATTACAGCTGCACTGTTCTTCAGAATTAGAACTATCGGCCTTTGTAACAGCTTAAAGTGACCTAATTGTTAACCCAGTTAGGCAGGCACTTTAAGACCAGAGAAGCAAGAGGCAGGTGCTATTCCAAAGAAATCTGGGTTCAGCATTGCCACACTTACCTTTTATATGAAACCCTAGTAGTGAGAGCTGCAAGTGGAGACCAAGACTTCAGATTCCACAAGCTGAGGAAATTCAAGCCCAAGTATCCAGCTGGTAGAAGATGCTTTTTGTCTCTCTGCCGGAGTTGGGCTGATGGCAGGAAAGTTTGGGAGGTTGCTGGGTGCAGGGGAGGAAGCCCATCCCTCACAGCCAAACTGGGGCACTCAGCTGAGCAAGCGGATCCCTAGAAAGTTTTCTTTATAGAGGAAAAAGAGAAAAAATATCTGGTATTAAACTGAACATGTCCACTTCAGGTAGGTAATTTTTATTTACAATATGAAGGAATGAGACTGTATTCCTAACCGGGAAAGCAGAATAGTTGTGCTTGTGGCCTCTGTTCTTATTCATACAAACACAAGGATGTAGAACTCAGCCAGTCTCATCAGATAGCACAAACCTGGCACAGATACTGAGGATTATGTAGGGGTGCATAACCTACATGGGAAAGGTATACAACTAGAGAAAAAGCAATCAGAAAATGAAAGCTACAGTATGTGTCTTCAGTTTATTTTAGATCTTATTTTTCATCTAAAGTTTCATTTTCAAAACTTTCTTTGGTATTTTTCCATTATTGGGGAATATATCCTGGTTTATTTATCAAGTTATTTTCTCTATTATTTCCTTTTTCTAATATACCTGTAAAAGTCTTTTTGATTCCTTTTGAATACTTTGACTGGCATTAAATGGTTTTGCTTATTTTCACCTCTTGTATTGTGCCCTCACATATGGCACATATGTTTTATTCTCTTTTCCTATATTGAATATAATTTTTTTCATACTTACAGCCACAGATTTTTATTCCTATTTCTTGTCAAATTACATCTGTGCTTGCTTCTATGCATTCTTTCCTTCCAAAGAAACTAGTGCCTTTTGTCTATCACTTCTATTTTCTCCAAGTTTTTTTGTGTGGCTTTTATTCTGAGGTACAGAAGCTGTTTATCCTTCCAAGATGCAAGCTGCAGGGTTATAGCAATGATTCATTTGGACAATTGAAATTGGCTAGCTCAGCACATAAAATTTCTCATCTACAACTTTTGCAGCTTCCCTTGCATCCTGCAGCCTAATGGTGTTCCCTGTCTTGGAGAAATAACATAATCCTTGCCTGATAGGCATGCATGAACTGTCCCTGAGTAAAATTCATGTGGATCAGGAGTTACAGCTTAGCGATGCCTGCTTTAGAGTAGCTCAAAACATATGCAGACATCTCCCCTCATTTGAAACATGGAACTGACAACTGGAATTAGCTCCTTTTGAAGTGGTTAATTTCTGTATTTTGATTAGTCATGCTCATAGTACCTTTGCTTTGACATACAGAGCTGTGCTACCTGTCCCCCCTGTAAATTTGGTGAGTCATCAGGCAAGAAACCCAGCAAAAGGGCAAGATTTCTTTCATGCGAGAAGTCCGAGCAATTACATATCTACTGCTTTACAGAAGGACATCAACCCAGCACACGAGTCATAGAGTCCATTCCATAAAGCAAAACCACAGCAATATTTGTGAATGAACAAGTAAATAAGATCTTACCAAAACAAGAGATTTATTTTTTTTTTTAACAGCCTTAGGGATAGACTGAGAGAAGACTCATTCCAGATGTTTCTCTCCCAGGTGGAAAGAACTCAGGATGAAAATGAGCTCTGGAGACTAGGAAAGAGCAGGTGAGTATAAGAGATTTAGAATAAGGCTTGTGCTGCATGCACACATACAGAAAGATTATGTAGCAAGGGAAATACCTGCCTTATATCCTTAAGGAGAAGATGAGAGCAGCCCTCCCAGGAAGCATACCTTTTTACTGAGTGATGGGCCCAGCTGCACACCTGCATCAGCAAACAAACCTGCCCTCCCACCACCACAGATTTGGCTTCCCACAGCAAAGCCAAGGCTCTCTGTCAGCTGGGAACCAGAACCCAACCCTGGGAGCTGCACTGAGGCTGCTCATGAGCTTCTCTGCTTTCATCCCTTTCATGTCAGCACCGTCCACAACCACCTATATGGGAGACATTGGATGAGTCATTCAGGGTTTGTGTTTGCTTTTGGTAGAGATTATGGGGATCTTAATGATGAGAGACTCAGAGTGTGAAGGTGATGAGATAGGTAAGGCAGACGGGGAGAAGCAGAGTAGGTGAACATATGCTCCCAGGGGTGCTATGTTAGCGTCTCAGAGAGATTTCTGTTGATTACCTGACCATACCATACAGTTTATGGCAGTGTAACACCAACGGAGTATTCCCAATCTGGGTGCAAGCAGAAGATATACTGTGGTACATTGGCTGGATATGTTAGGACCAAAAATCAACATAGACAAAGCATATTTATTACACAGCCCTGGACTTGTTTTGAGGATACATTATTTTGAACAATGGCTCCAGCAGCTGTGATGCTTCTTTCTTTTTCACACCTAAAACTTCCCTGTTCTCTCTACAGGATCATAAAGTTTTGTTTAACAAAGGTTTCTCCCTCTGATTTTACTAAAGATGTGGCAGACAGGATCTCTTAGATTAAAGGCAGTGGTATTATTGTGAGCTCTGGCTCTATTGTGGATTTGACTTTCATTTCTGTGGGAGAAAATGAGCTCCTTCTAGATTCTCAGAATACACTTCCCAAAAGCTGAAGCAGAAAAACTGGAATTAATTGAATATAAAGTGCTACTGCACCTTCAGCTTGATTACGCAAAAAGCAGTGCAAGTTAAAAGGGCATCAGATCTGCTGAATTGTAGCTAATAAAGAGCTGTAAAGGAAGTGAAATGAGATCACCAGTGTTACTCAAAGGAACTCTAATGCTGTTTCCATAAGGTGTTACCAGTTTTGAAGATTGCTTGGTGACTAATAGAGCAGTTCTACCACTCAACCATTTGACAAACCAGGCCAGACACTTAGTTTTCCCTGTACTGTGTGAACAGCTACAATGTCAGTCCTTTAGTTCACTTTTCAGAGATGAAATCTTACACAGTACCTGGTCTTATATATCTTCTGGGAACCATGATAGTGTTAATTTCACTGTGTAGGGTGCTATGGTGTTCATAAGCTTAGATGGTGCTCAGTTGGCTGCTGTCTTGCAGACCTAGAGCCTGGTTTCACACATGAGTTTTTCTAGTTCAGGGATGTCACTCCAAGATATTTAGGGTAACTAGGATAACTAAGTATTATTAGGGTAACTAATCATTTTTGCAATGTCTTAATTTTGTAACCACTTTGAAGCATTTGTAACCACTTTGATGCATTTGTAACCCAGACATAGATGTTAAGTTACTTTACAGTGAGTAAGGACAGTGCCTTCTGATGATTTAGCAACCAAAACAGTCCGTACCAGAAATATCAGTGTAGTCTCTTACCTCTCTAGGAATTCATGACATCCATCCACTAGGCTTCCTGAGGAGGTTGTACAAGATTAGCTGGTGCTGAGCAAGCCTAGCAAACATTGATAGCATGCAACCTTGCTTTGCCAGCAGTTCTGTTTTGTACTTGCCTCCTAAATGGCTACCTTACAATACGGAGTTTCCTCAGCTTGGGGAAATGTGAATGCTTGCCTCATGTATTCGGAGAATATCCTAGCCACAGTGCAAGTAGAAACAACCTGTGGCTGTAGGTCAGTTGACTTTTGGAATTGAACAAGAAAGCTGGCAAGAAGAGCATTGTAAAAACACTTAGGAACAACCAGAAAGAGAAGGTAGCTACAATTTTAGCCTACCCCTGTGATTTTTTTTCTACTCTTTTATGCAATATAAAAATGCGTTGCTACTACTTTTCTTTACCAAGTAACTTAGCATTTTGTGTTATTGCTATTCTAATACATTGAAATTAAGTAAAAATAGAAATCTGGAGTGTTTAGGTAGCTCCAAGGCTTGATAAAATGTCCAAATATTTATATTCTAGATTTCTTTTAATATCTAAGTGTTAAAGTGGAAGCAAACATGACAGCTGTGAAATACTTAACATCTATTTACAATATTTTAAAATAAAGCCTGTGTGGCTTTGCAAAAGGAAATTTTACTTGATCTTAAATATGAATGAAGTTACATAAGTAGCTGTGCTTGTTCCTCTTTTGTTATCAGTGAATAGAATGACAGGCCACTGTACCAGGGCAGGCCACATGCATACAGGTAGCAATTTTAGACTCCAGGATGGAAACATAGTCAGACTTTTTCCCTAATCAGCACTGAGTGCAAGTTTCTTCTCCAGTTAATCCTGGAGGCCTTCAAAGCAAATTGATTTAAATGAGCCTGAAGGTGTAACAGTGACTGGTCATTGTATAGGATATGCATTGCTAATTACTACTGATCTCAATGATAATTACATGTGGCTGCTTAGAAGACTGGCCTTATCATTCACTTAAAAAAAAAGAAAAAAAGACTATTATTTCCTTTATCTCCTTGATGCAGGCTGGCCCTTTCAATGCATAGCAAAAGTGCTTTTCCTTTTTTAAGACAAATGATGGTTTCACTTCACCAGCCCCATAGGTCTGGGCTGCTTCTTTGCAAGGCACTGATGCACTGCAGCCATCCAAAGTAAAAAGGCTTTTTTCTGTTCCTGTAAAGCTGTATTACTAGTGAAGCTAAGCTAAGGATCTTGTAACAGCTGTGGCAATTTTCTGAAGATGAAGTTGGTAATAGTGCTGCTGCTAGTCCCACCTCTTACGAAATGCCTATCACTTTTTTTCATATAGTAGGGAATTGTAAATTAATTCTTCTGTCTCCATGGGATTGGAATAGAAACGATGCCTTCACAGTTCAATGAAGTGGAAAGTCTTTCATCAGTAGAAAATCAGCCAAGGAATTGGATGGCAAAGGCCTCATACATTACAAAACAGTTGTTTGCAATTAAGGCCAGGAGTAAGATGTGCATGAGTCTGTCATGTTTCTTTTTGTTTATTTAATCAGCCTGAGGCATAACATTTGATGATTTGAAGTGGCATTGTTTCCTTGTCATGTCCTATGATTTACTGTGTATTATGTGTACAGTATATGTACTGTATCAAAGGACTGTAATCCGTTCAAAATATAGATGTTTCATATTTTGCCTGAATCCTGATCAATAATCAGGACATTTTCACAGGAGCACTGGCCTTCTGAAGTAGTGACCACTGCTGCTGGGGGGACAATATTTTAAAAGTTGTTAGAGTGAATCATCTAGGAATCACAAGGACATCAGTAGAATTAAATTTGTTGTGCCACAATCTTTCTCTGCAGTCACAGTGGCAAAGACTGTGACAACCTCTGCTGATGTTTCTTTTTCTGTCTCACAGGACATATACTTCAGAGTTGTGGGTGACAGTGCACTATAAGAGAGAATTTTGTAACTGATAGAAAGTTCAATGGAGTCAAAGCTGAATTGAAAGTAAGCTAAATATAAACTAAAAAGAGACAGGTAGCTTGGTCAACATCAGTTCCTAAAGTCATGCTACTGCGAGTTTTAATAGGGATCTCAGAACAGCAGGTAATCTTATTTACCATATGCTAAGCACGGTGCAGCAGATGGATGATGGCATTCTAGTCTTTTCTGTGCTTTCCTTGCACTTGTCAATTCAAGCCCTGGGAAAAAGGCTGGTATCCAAATTAATAACACAAGGATGTTCTCTAATGGCTTGACTCTTTCATCAGTGCAGTATTGCAGAAAGAATGGAAAATCCTCTCTCTATAAATGTAAATGCAGTTAGTGATAGCTGGTAGTTCTGAAGATGGGTTTATTACGTGTGTCTCAAAGTTGTCAGAAGGTAAATCAGGCTTTAAAGAACAGATTAGCCTGAGCTGATCTACTGGTAGAAAAGTGCTATGGATTATCACACGTAAAGCATCTACTCAGAGAAACTCATAAACAAAAGAAAAAACAGTGATGATGGTTTGCCTGGGCACATCACTATTTCAGTAAAATGCATAAGCCTTCTGTAACAAAATTAAGTCCTTATAAGGCAATTTGAGACTCATTAGATCTATGTTTTTAAGGCCTTTAATTTTTTTTTCCTCCTCCATGAAGTAAATATTACACAATAGACTCTAAACAGTGACACTGAAGTAGAAGACTAACAGCACCAAAGGCCAGTAGCCAGTCAATGTCCTTGGAGTTGACAGGTACAATAACAAAAAAAGTCCAAGCTCAGTATTAAAGATCCCTTTAAAACATTTATCTGAAGTCCTTTTCTCTGCAAACAAGATCTTTAAAAAGTAAAATTTACCATCATTTATTCTGCAGTCTTTTACAAATCTGAGGACCAAGTCTGCTCAGGGATCTCCGATAAGTTTGAAGTAGTGTGGCAAGTATTTTTTTAAAGAAACTAATAAAACAAACCACAGTGTTTTCAAAGTGAGTTAGGAGGGAAAATGAAACTTCTATTACCATATCATTATATTCATTATCGGATTTTAAGGGTATTACCCAAACTTCTCTGATTCATTTATATGAATCTGATTCATCTATACTTTCAGATTGATAACATAGGAGACTTTAGAGTGCAGACTGGGAACACCTTATCAGTGGTTCAAGGGGCTTCTGGCTAAGTATAGAGAAGAGGAAGGCACTCAGTGCTGCTACGTCTGAAGACCGCCCTCTCCCACTGGAGACATCCAATGACTGCAAACCACTGAAGCCTGGAAATGATTTCATGCTTTCCTTCTCTTTATGTCCTTCCTGAGGCATTAGCTATTGGCAACTTCTAGTGACAGATCCCGATTTGAAAAGACCTTTGCTCTGATCCAGTACAGTTTTAGTGATGTTACTCACCTTTTTAGGACAGGTTAGTATTCTGCTTGCTAGCAAACTGAAGCAGCTCTATGTGGAAGGAGCAGATAAGCAAGAGAGTCAGTGCAAAGGAGAGGAAAAGAGTACACTGTGTGGGCAGAGAGGTTGAGACCTTGGCAGATGTCAGCTGGGTTGACTTAAACTTCCATGGAAATGTAAACTGCTTCTACAAACCTGGTTGCTAAAGTTATTTTTACATAGAAAAGAAATAACATTTTATCCCATTTTAAATGAAAGCAGAGCTACCACTCCCTATAACATTCAACTCCTTAATGAACTTCCTGACCACTGCAGGCTTATCTGTCATTGTGTCAAATGATGCTTTTGGCTGATCCTTGCTCCAGCATTATCTGCTTTAGGACAAGCTGGGTCTTGGACCAGCATTAAAAATTCCTTCCAGTAATGGCTCTGTCTTTGGCCTTCTCCAAGGAAGCAGATCATTCATTTCAGTGATATGCTATTGCACTGCTAAAATGTCAATGAGATATTATCAGTTAAACTGCAAGCAAACACTTTTTGCTAGAGCACTCAACCCTACTATATGGGTGATAAACCAGCTGCATGTGTGAAATCACGTCTGCAAAACATTTGGATAAAATTAGTTTAGCATAAGATTTAGGTGTCTCAATTTTAACTATGTATATTCTACCAAACTGAAAATGTCTGGAAATGTAATTGTGGAATTCAGAAAAACCTCAAATTCATGAAATTTGTCAGTTTAGCACCTTAGTTGCATGAGCCTTTAAGTAGTAAAGTCTCATCTGTTATGAAAGTGTCATTTGAAAGCATCACACAAATGNGTGCACTCTGTTCCCACATCCAAATTGTTGATGAATATATTGAATAGTACTGGTCCCAGTACCGACCCTTGAGGGACTCCACTAGATACAGGCCTCCAACTGGACTCTGTCCCATTGACCACAACTCTCTGGCTTCTTTTCTTCAGCCAGTTCACAATCCACCTCACTATCCGATCATCCAGACCACACTTCCTCAGTTTAGCTGGGAGGATGCTGTGGGAGACTGTGCTGCAAATTGTTGTTCTATGTAGTTTAAATAGCAGCTGGGACAATCTGATAAAAATGAACAGAAATATTAGCAGTTTTAATACAAAAATTTATCAGAGCTGTGAAGCCTGCAATTTTACAGTATTGAAAATATGGAAGATGTAATGTCTTTAGAGAACTTGAATGCCATAAGTTAACAGCTGCAACTTCATGTAGCTGTGCATCACTCTGCAATCATAAACGCAAGCTTAAAGCGCTCTTCCCAGTCTGAACACTCATGATCAATTTCAATAGAAATGATTCACTCAGGATTTGGGAGGCAAAGCAAAGAAGTTGAAATGAATTATTCACAAATTGCTCCTGAAGAGGTAAATACCATAAGGTCAGAAATTCTCAAGCCAGTTATGAATACTGCAGCAAAATCCCCATTAACCTAGGAGTGTACTTTGGGTGGTGTGTTGGATCTATATATTAAGAACCAGTTTTGAAATTTTCTTTTCACTAGTATTGTCAAAAGGACTCGAGGATATTGCAGTGAAGGCTCAGTGAAAGTGAATCAGCCTCCTGCTCTTTTAGGCTTCTTAATACATTGCAATGTCTCTGAAGTCTCTTTCTTCCCCTGCTATTCCTGACTATTCCTCTGTGCTTTTTTGAACCAGATTTGTCTAAGATAGCACCTAAATTTATCCATGTGTCTCCAAAATTGCAAATGATAAGCTGGAGTTAAGCCAGATGACTTTAACAGGAATGTGTATAGTATGCCTGCTAGATCACAGTCTCTGTGATTTTTCTGATCAATGCAGAGAAATACTGATTTTAAATGCATATTTCATGCTTAGAGGTAACTTTGACCTAATTTGTCCTTTTCATTGAAAATATGTCTCAGCCTTCAGTCACAGTTTGTAACCAGGACTATATGAAGCCAGTAAGTATCACTCAAAGACATCTGGAATCTGTCTGCTCACCTGAAGATTGTGAAAATATTAAATTGGATAAAATCTCCTCGCTGAACACTAGTAGGTGAGTTAAATCTCTCAGCCTTTATGCCTGGACATGGGCAGGATAAATGGCTCTCATACAAGAAAACAATGAGTAGTATTGTAGCTACTGCGGAAAATTTCACATATGCTCTAATGTGTTGGGCTGGCAAGGTTCTGAGGCAGCATGAAGAAAGGGCACACTCCTCACAGTACTAGCATATATGATTACTCACAGTACTAGCATATATGATTAAAGATGCAGCAAGACAAGCAGCAATCTCTCACAAGAGTTTTAAAAATCACTTATTTAGAAAACCAATGCTTCCAAATCACTGAGCAAGACAAACAGCCCACAGGGAAAACTTGATCTTATAATTTGAATTACCAGCCACTCTGCTACCGTAGCTCAGAATATTTAGATATTCTGGATACCTTCCAAAATCTGCGTCCCCATCAATCTTTAGATGTTAGTTTTAAAGTGAATTGGGTTGTGGTGTTTTTCTTTCTTTATTTTTTTCTTATTTTAGAAGATATTTTTTGATTGCTTTTATTCTTTTGTTTAGGAGACTTTAAGAGCCATACAATGTATAAAGCATGAAAATACTCATTCCCTGAGCTAATTTATTGGAAACATGAGCTATATGTTTATACTAGTAATAACAACACTATGATGGTTTGTTAGGAGCAGATGCATATGCTACCAGATAAAAGCAGAGGTATCACAACTGTTTTCTTTGACTTCTGAAACAGCACCAGCTTTCAGTGATGAAATATCTGTAACTCTTCTTCTAATCTTATTTGTCTGTCTGTCATTTTGTTTTTGATGGTAGCTCTGGTTTTTTGACATAACTGGTGACAGTAAGCTTTACAGTCATTCTTTAGCCTCATGGGTTACTGCAACTGAATTACAGCAAAGTGCTGCAACAGAACAGTAATAATGTTCTTTGAGGTGCGCATTACACCAGATTCCCAGATGGATGAGTTTTTCAATAAACTCAACTTCACTGCATGTATCAATTTTCTCATCCATTTGGAAACTAAGTTTATACATGCATCTCTCTCTCACACACATGCACATGATCTGTCTGGGCTAAGGGACCACACTGGTGTACATCAAGCAAAGGTGAAAGGCTGTTGCACATATAGGTAATTTTAATCCATTCCATTTTTAAATACCACAATAAATTTAATTTTCACAATAAATTAAATAGCCATATTCAGTTTACAAAATAGAATTACTTAGTGTGAAACCAGTATTTACAAACATTGTACACTATGTACATGATGTTTAGCTTTGTTGACACACAAGCATAGAAGAAAAAATTATTTGACTTTTTTTTTGACATGATTGACATGCTACAAGTGACACTATGGTCCATACTATAAAACAATAGTGCAAACTCACCACAGGAACTCTGAAACAATGTAATTTGTATAAGATAAGTTATTCATTTCAAATAATAAGAAAATAGTACTATTCACTCTCATTGTAAAAATTCAGCACTGTGTTTAAAGTGTCAGTATTCCTTTAGCAATATACATACCAAATATAGCCTGAAGATTATGCTTTCTCACAGCTTCACAGACTTTTGACACATGAATTTTAATGGCATAAACTAACATTCTGCTTAGATCAATAAGTATGTCACACAAACACTTCACTAAGCAAGAGGAACACTGACCCTTTTAACAGTGTCTGACTTTATTTCCCTAAATACCTCCTTTTCCTTTATTATTATAGCTTAAAAGATGCAACTATGCTGACAGTAAATTTATGTTAGTTACTACTCTGTAGAAAAAGTTGATCCCACTATATATTTGGTCACACACTGCATATATACATGTATGCATGAAAAAAAATTACTTTGATAGCCGTGTCTATGAAAAGTGCATATTTTAGCAGAGACATTTATTGCATGTCTCAGATGCAACAGAAAGTGTTCTATGAAGTTTAGGTTAGGGCCAGTTAAATGTCCTCCCAGTAATCTGGTAAAATTTTTGATTAAAAGGATGAAAGAACTTGCGCAATTTGGTAATGACAGAGGTATCTACCTCTGGATGAATGCGTCCCTTGCTACCTGCCAGGCACTTGTTAAAGACAATGTTAAATCGCAAGCAGTAAAATCCTCTGGTGGCATTGAAGTATAAATTGTACTGACTTATCCTTGGAGGAAGATTTAGGAACTTCTCGACCAGCTGGAGTTCTGGCAGTGGTTCTGTGATGAGCCGGTCTCCATCCACAATATGAAACTGCTCAATGGGGAAGTACTTTAACCATCTCTCCAGATGTTTTGTGTAGATGCTGGTTCTCACCGCCTTATACTTGGTGTTCACTTCGCAGGTATTAGGATCAATAGCCAGCTTCTCAAATTTGTAGTACGTTTTGTTCTTTCTTTCCTTACCTTCCAGCACCTGAGTGTAATCAGAAATAGCTCTTGTGGTAGGTTCCCTGACAATGATCAATAATTTGATAGATGAGTTCATTTTGTAAATCCTTTCAGGTACTTCCTCCGTGATAAAATATGCGGGGCTTTTCTCAATTGTTATTTGATGAGGGTAAGAAAAGGGCATTTTTTTCCGGTACCACTCAATCCCCTTGGCATAGTTTTCATCATTGTCAAAGAAGTGAATCTCTTGAGAAGCTTTGACCACTGCGGGGTGAAGGTTCAGCATCTCCAGTAGCGCTCGGGTGCCTCCTTTCCGCACCCCAATGATAATGGCCTTGGGAAGCTGCTGAACCAGATTGTGCAGTCGTATTTGTTCCTTGGTGGCATTGCCCTTTCGGAATTCGTGAAGCAGCCCTCGCTTGAACTGCAGAGCTCGCAGCGGGATTTCGTCCTGGCTGCGGGGTCCAAATCGACCGTCGATGGGGCACAGAGGCTGCAGTCTGCAAGAAAAATAAGAGCTATTTGTTAAAAGAGGATACATTAGGGCAAGTTTTCCATATAAGGCAATCACACTCTTGGAAACCTTTTGCAATGCCATGGGATGTGCCCAACATTCAACTTCTACTTTATTCTGCCAGTGATTAAATTGTTTGCAAATAGTTTAATTATTTATTCTGGTATTTTGCTGTGATTTAGCTGTGGAACTCCTAACTTCACTCTTCTGCTTTTTGCAAGCATAGGCGTTATGATTGCTGTTCTCGGGGCTTCTTGAACCTTGCCTCACCTCCCACATTCCTTATTATTTTGTGTTTGCTTGGCAATTTTTAAAGCATTCTAAGATTAATTTTATTTGGTCATTTTGATCTGAAAATCCAGTGTATTAAGTCATCTTTTTCTAACACTTTTCCTATTCTAGCCAGAATTCTTTCCTGTGCTTCCCATTGTGTTGACTTTATTAGCTGCTGATCCAGAGTTGGCCTTTTTAGTGAACAGGAGCAAAAGGGACGAAATCCAGCTTTCTAGGCATCATCTTTCAATATTTTCCCTCCTCTTTAGAAGATGGCTGGTGTTTTCCCTGCAAATCAGAATCAGAAAGGGCAAGGTTCTGAATTAGACATGATTATCAAGGCACAGAAAAATGGCAAGAAAAGTTTTTAGAAATGCATTTATTTCATCATTGCATCAGTGATCTTCTTGTCATCACTTATGTATCCTCCTACTGAACCTCATTTTGTTCCTGTTTCTCCTTTTGCCCCTGCATTTTTGTGCTATTCTTTTATATTCACCTGCAGTTATTTCACCTATTTTCAACTTTTCTAATGCTTCCTTCTTGTATTTGATGTTACTGAGTGCAAGAAATTATTGAGTAAGAAAAATACTAAAATTTTACTACTACAGAACCTTGAATAATCCTTCATCTTAGCAGCACTTTGGTCATTATATAGGCCAATATTGCACTGAAGATAAAATTGGAGCTTCCAAAGTCCGACAGAAGAATATGATTAATAAGTTTGTGGAGCTATGCTCTCCAAAATTAAGGATATGTAAGAGCAAAGGTTTCCTAGGCAATTTTAATATGAGCTTGCTGTGCATATATATTAGAATATGGTTCTTAAATTACACGGCCACATGCTATTATTTTTCACAGGACCCCTGCCTCAGCCAGTATACCAGATGGACAATGCTCATTAATAGCTGTTTAGGTATTCAGTATTTATTCTGGTTTCTCAGCATGTGGCCCCTCACTAATTTACTGTATATTATTCAAACTCTGCTTTGAGGACAGAATTATTTATTTCTTTATGGCTTTTACATCCATCACTGCTTGTTGGACTCTCTAATTTGACACTGATGCTAGGACAATGGATGGTTGGAACAAAGTAAGTTTGATCCCTCTGTCTGACCCGCTAGCTGTTTCCTTGATTATCCAGATGCTGAGAGATATGGCCTGTCCAGACAGAGCAGAAGAAACAACCCAGATGATGTTGCTGGGTTCACATGAGCTCTAGCTAAGTCCTGCAGACAAATTAGAAGGCGTGATGAGAAGTGATTTCCTGTTGTTATTTCTTTTCTTAAGTTTCTAGTCTCTTCTTTTCCTTTGCTCTCTGCCATCAATAAGAGCCTGACTTGGTCACAAAGACTGAAGCATGAAAACTGATACAAACCTACAAATAAAAGAAAAACCCACCAACATCTTGACTTGACAGTGATACAATTTGGTCAGAATATGGTGTGGCTGGTAAGACAGTCTTTCTACAGCAGTGAGGTGGCAGTTAAAAGCATAAGAAACAGAAGCTGCAAATGCTATCTCTGTCCTTCTCTTCCCTCTCCTTCTGTGTATTTGTTATTTGTTTTCAAGCAAAAAGGATTCCACAACAGCAGTTCCAGACCCATTTCAATTAATTTTATCTCTTTTACTAAAAAAAAGAGTTATCACTGCCTTCAGTGTAACACAACAGCTTGTCAAACAGGGTGGTTTCCTTTAAAAGTAAATAAATACTCAAGATATCCTCTATCCTAAGGAAAAAGATTGGGTGCTGCTGAAAGTCCTTCCTCAATGCTTTACATTTCTGTTTTTTCACTCTTTCCCCTTTCTAAACTATAAAAATTAGCCCCTCTCTCTAAACAACAAAAATCATCCTTTAAAAGATCTTGGCAGTGGTGGTATAAAGCAGGCTGTCAGATCTTGGTAGTTGAGTCCCCAGATGTAACTATTTACTGTTATATTGCGACATGTTAATATTTTTGATTCTCAGAGTCATTTTTTCCATTAAAATAACAGTTCTTTGTGAAGAAAGAGTATACGACATTTATTATATCACTGAAGTTGCTCTCCCAAAACAGGCAATTTCTCAAACCGCTACTGTAAAACTCCACAAATATTCTTCTTGAGAAAACCCACTATAAAACAATTCATCTCAGGGAACTGTCTTTTTGACAAATTTCAGAACAGCTAAAATAAGGCTGACAAGTAGCAGTGTTGTCTCTCCTGATACAGAATACTTGCTAATTTTCTTCCAGTGGAGGTGTCACAGTGGCAAAAGATTATAAGAGCATTTCAGAGCATGGAAATCAGGTGTGGATGCTCCTCATACTGCCAGTGAGAAAGTCATAAAACTCAAAGACTGATATAGTTCTTCTCAAAATTGCCAGGCATAGAATCTGTTCGAGCTTCTACATGTGAAGCAGCTCCATGCACTCAGCTGGCCTCCCCTGGGGGGAAGTGCTTAGTTTACCAGACTTTATGACTCGATGAATCAGATAAACTAGTGGTAATTTCCCTTTAGGCCTAAGAAAACCCAAAACCTTCCCATTGAAGAACCTAATCTGAGGCTATTAAATGTGGGCCATCCCCAGTTCTCTTGTTCAAATCAGATCTGCATAAATTAAACATAAATTAATCTGGGTTTCTTCCTGAACAATTACTTATTCTAAAGTCTACTGAAGCCACTCAGTGTCCTTTACTAACAAATTCAACAAGTTTGGATCGTGCCCTAGTGCTGAGGCAGAAGAGCATTTCCACTTATTTATCCATGTCTCATCCTATCTAGTGCTTCTTTCTCTCTCTCTCTCATAACAAGTTCAAATAAAGGACTGCTTTTCAGCAGTGTGGTATTTTTCACACTGGGTAATGCAAGAGAATGAAACTGAATTTTACTGCCATTGGCAACATTATATATGAAACCAGTGGAATTCACTGCCGCAGGAGGTCAGCAAGTCAAATACTGCGGCGAGATAATTTTATAGCCATCAGTAAATTCTGTAGATATGCAAGCATAGAAAACAGCATAAGGTTAATTAGATTTCATGCTTCTGATTATAAAATATGCTTTTGCAGGGACTAGTAAGGATTTCTGCCTCCATTTACAGAATCACATTATTCTCAGTGATGTTTTTGCCTCAGAAGCATCAGAGATGCTCTGACTACCAGGGGAAAAAAGATATAAATTCTGGGACATAATTTGCAATACACTTGGTCATAGCTGAGTACAGAGTCTCCCTCTTCTTCTGGAGTGGATTTAATTAGTTGAAGAAGTGATCCAGTGGCTTCAGATGGAGCTTAAAATTACCTAACAATGGACACTTTGGTAGCTCTGTTTTCAATTATCTTTCCAGGCACTACATATTCACACATCATTGTGTCACAATTTGAACTCAACTAATATTTTTCATCATTTAAAAAAAAGATACTACTAGAACATTAGCACTGGCAAGCTGTCTACCAGCTTCTGGAAATCTTCAAGTCTTGTTTCATTCATTCTTTTGAAACAGCTTTTTTTTTTTTTTCACCCTGTCTTTGTGTAGCACCTACCAGAGCAATCCCTGGCCATTCTGAAGGTGACAAAATGGCAGTGTCAGTGAAGGTAGCACTACTGTTGCAATGTCAATAACCAGTCAAAACTCAGCCTGGTCAAAAGTGCCAAATACTCCTTGATTTCTTCTGCTGGATTTTCTACTGCTCTCCAGGAAATCACTTGCAGAGAAAACCACTTATTTAGCACATTCAGCTCCAGAAAATACTGGCTAATTAACATAGTTAAAATTCTCAAACCCTGAAGCAATCTTTCAAGTGAAATAGTATTCAAAACTTGACGAGCTACTCTGCAGGCTCATACCTAATTTTAACTACCACTGTAGCACATTAATTGCTTGCTCATAAATTTAGAAAAGATGATATATAAATACATCATAACTGTTTTGCTGAAACTAGAGGTCAAAACACAGATGCACACAGACAAAAATGAGCTACTATAATGACTTTTTTGCTGGATGCTGTTTTATTTCTTCTCTGAAAACAAGTGTCAATGTGCTCAGAATACAAATGGACAGACAGAAATACTTTGACAGAGGTGAATTGTGACACTATTTTCCTACTCTCTTCTCCAAAGGGGAGGAAAACACAATGAAAACCACTACCAGAATAGAATTCTGTCTTTCTATATATGAATAGACACCAAAAAGATCAAACTCATGAAGCAAAACCTTAGACAATCTAAGCCCATTTATAGATAAGAGAGCAGCTACTTAATGACTTACCTATCCAAGCTCCCAACTCTGGCAACTAGATATAGGAGACTTCCAATAGCAAGGCTGCCTAGCACAAAGAGCTTCTGTCTCAGCAACGCCTGCTGTTTGAATAGCATGGCCCTCCATCAATCTTCAGGACTTCTTCAGTCTGCAGAGACAAGAACAAATAAGACACTCATCAGAAAGCAATATGCAGAACAATGTTTAATCAGTTGTTGCAAGTGATTAAGCCACACTTGTAAAACCTTTTCAAACTGCAAAGTAAGTAGTTAAACCTTTTTTGTTGTTGCTACTGGGGGTTTTTTTGTCCCACATGGTAACACCAGGCAATGTATCTGGGATAGGGTGATAATTCTGGAAATGACAGTTCAGCTACATTCACCATTACTAGGGCTGTCTGATAGCCACACCATGGGTCTTACTGTGTAGAGACTTCTACTGCAATAAGATCCCTTGTTAGGTCATGTTTAGATTTTGAGCCCTTCAAAATCAACCTGGGCTAGATTTCAACAGAGATTTAAATGCTCTGTTGCCAAGTGAGACAGTAGTAACCAGGAGTTGGGCTTGTAAATCCTGTGCACACAGTGTATGGGGGCATATTTACTGTGTCTATTATTATTAGAGTGCAAGCTGAAGAGAAATCTAAAACAGTGTATTTTCTGATCTGTGCCAGCAAGTCCATCATGACAGACCCAAGAAGCATGTAGCTGGGGTGAACACAGTGATGACTTTTTGACACCAGAACATCCTATCAGCTCTGCCTGTGCTGGGTATCCACTTGGGCTGTTCTGTGGAGAACCTTTTTAGCACCTCATCTGCCTGACACCAGCCTTGGCTGTCACCTCAAGACCTGATGGGACACAAACTAGCATCCTTGAACAGAGCATGCCTATATCCCCAGATTTCAGCAACACCAAAGCATAGACTTAAATTTCTTTTTCTGATGTGTTACACAAACCATCTAAAGCCCACAAATGAGCTTTGTTTCAAACACTTTAGATATGAGGCAGGCAGGAGTCAAAAGATATTAATCTTCTTGTGCCAAGAAGATTCAACCAGAAAAACCAAGAGGTCCGTAGGTAAGGGAGAAGGAAGTCCTGAATAAAACTGTTTGTCTTTAGTCTGACTCTTCCCTAGGCATGAGGTTTGTGTTCAGGACTGCAGACCTGTTTAGGAGACCCATTGCTGCATGCCTAATTCCTTCTTACAAGAACTGAGGAAAAAGATCAGGTCCTCCTTTCAAAGGAGGACCAGAGATGATGTGGTTATTCACTCTGTACCAGTCCTGGGCTTTCTTATAGATATACAGGAGAATTAAGTTCAAATCCTCTCACTGGCTCAGGGGATATAAAGCCATATCATCTACCTACCAAATTAATGTTTTAATCACCAAATTGATCCGCTTGGTACAAGAACCATAAATATAAACTGGAATCACTTGAACTACTCGTCCATAGTCTTATTCCTTCAACCAGGGAATATTTAAGGTATATGGAGTAGTTTCAACAAAAAACTTTTTTTTTCTGAATTTTGACTGGACTTACTTCGAGCAATTTTTAATGTCAAATTTCTTATGTTTTATTACTAGCAAAGCTCTTTTTGCAGCTCATTTTCTTCTTTTCCAACCTTAGGATTTGCATCAAGAAAGGCCAGGATAGATTATTTTATGCATATAACTACATACAGAAGCATAATAGGTAGTGAGAGTGCAAGGTTTGACTGGCCACTGTTAAACAGAGCCTGCAAATGTTTCTTTGTCTAGCCCATATTGTTAAATTTTTGTCCCAGAAATCTCTCATGAGACTCCAGGACACAATCTGGGAGCTACTACAAGCCAGGGACCATTCCTAATACACAGCATGCATGTAGCCTGCCTGCCTTAGTGCTAGCTGAGTTTAGTGGTATGGATGCAGGTGACTCCATACTGTTCATCTTCAAGGGTGGTAAAACAGTCATTCCCAAGCACTTTCATTTTACTTTTGTAGAGAAAGCCTTTGTGAGACCAGCCCATCCTCTATTGATAAAAGAGCCATACAACAGTGAAGTGTCGAGTTGGACTGAGTCTCTAACACACTTTTGGTGTGCTAATAATAAAAGTAACTCGTTATACAGGCAGGTCATAGCTCAGGATAATATGTTGCTTTTTACATAGGTAAAAGCAATTCTATAATAAGAATTCTTAGATAAGATCCTTATTGCAGTGAGAATCATATACAAAAGAAGCTAGCAATGTAAATACAGACAAAGAAGTATTATCATCCTTTAAAAAATAAATGAAGAGCAGAGGTACAGACAGATTAAGGGATTTGCTTAAGGCCACAGAGAAAACCTGTAGCACCAGTGGGATTCAGTGTGAGTTGTCTGAATTCCTATCTAGTGCCTTAACTACATGATAAACTTTTGTCTTTTTTTGTGGTATAGTTTTTCTTAGCATTGAATAATAAACATAAAAATGACATATAAATGAGGAATTCTAGACACTGAAAAAGGCAGAAAACCCATAGCTTAAGCTTAATTATTAAGAAAAAATGCACAGATTCTGTCTCTCTGTGTTGATATGCTACTGCTAATTACTCTTTCAATCAAGTTATTTAATTAAAAAATAGGAAAGAAGACATTATGATGATGACAGCAAATTTTAATAAGTTTCCAGTTTTAAATCCTTCAGTGCTGCTCTCTCTAAATAAAAGTATCATTTCAGCATTACAATAATTAGTTCTGAACTTCGCCTCTCAGAAGACATATACGTGTGCAGCCCTCTATACATGAAACTAAAGTGCTGTCCACATGTTCTCCCTTATACAGGTTCTTGGACGCCAGTTAAGTCTCACCTTCAAGCCTCACTAAGGCTGTTGAGGTCATCAGGCCATAATGAAATAAAATTAATTACAAGCTGTTTCCTGAAATAGATTCTACAAGGTCTCATGACCTCAATATTAATGTTTGCAATAAGATTCAATGCAAAAACCCATCCCAAAACAACCAACCAAAAGAAAATCCCAAACCCAAACAGTTCCATTTGCTCAGTGTTTGTATGTACTTTAGTGCACAAAACTTCCACAGAATGACAAGTACTAAACACCCACTAAAAATGCAAATATATTATTTATTTGCTAGTTTAATTTTTGTTATCACTTTCAGCACCTAATTTAAAGTCTACGGAAGGAGTTTTATTCCAAAGAGGTTGTGAACTCTAGAATACTTAATTCAGTTGTTAGTGTTTTTCATGAAAAAATTATGTGGAGAAATAGTATCTTGGCTACAGAAAAGGCTACATCTTGCAATGGATGCCCTAAGATAACTCTATGTGATAGAGGAGGGGAATGAAGAAATATTTCTATTTAAGTTACAGAGTTAATACAACAAGAATGTGATTAAGGTGAAAATCCCTAAGGCAGAAATGTTGCTGGAGACTAACATGGCAGCACTTAAATTAAATGGAAAGAAGAAACGAAAAGGAAGAAATGAAAATTCTGGGACATATAAGAAGCTGCACAAAGTTTTCTATAAGGAACACCTACTTTTAAACTCAACAAGAAGCTGGGAGGCAAGATAAAATGTAATCCAAGTGACAAGATTTTAGCAGTTATTTAAGGTAAATAAGGATGTTTTTAAAAAAATTGTGCTCTTTTTTAGGGACGACAGCTGAACTGGCACGTAAGCTACCAACCAGCAGGAGGAGGGCTGGGAAAGGTGCAGGCAGAACTTTCCCAGTAGCTGGATGCTGAAGGTGGAACCTTGCACCAAAAAAGATGGCAGTATTCTGTTGCACATCTCCTATTCTGTTGCACATCTCCAGTGGGCTTACATCAGAAATATCTATCTTGAACAATCTAGTTAAATATGCATGAAAGGAAAGTTCATTCCTCAAGAAAGAAAAGAAAGCCACTGTGCACAAAACAACACAAAGAATTCATAATGTGGAATGCATCATTTCTAGAAATGAAAGTGTGTGCAACATCAGATAATGAAAAAAATGTAGTGTGCTTTGTGTTTTCAGATGCATAGCTGATCTGACTTGTTAGATTGACATGGTAAGTTGAAAAAAGAAGCTTCATTTAGCACTAGAAAGTAATCTTATCAGTGTATTGGTGTGAATGCCTCACCCAGCCCTATTCCCCATGTTCCTGTCCTTGCTGCTGAGAGGACTGGGCTTAGTGAATGAAATGCCAAGAGAAGGACAACTATGTAGAACTCTGACGATAATATCGATTTAAAAACACATGCACTGTTCCTGAAAAGATGAGTGATTATGGATAAAGGAAGATGTGCTGACCAAATAATGTGAAATTTTGGTGAAATGTTGTAAAAGTTAGATTTAAGTTCAATTTAGGTAAAAGCCAAATGACTATGAAAAAAAAGAAAAAGGATACAAAAAATGGCAGTATTACTGATTACAGTCTGAATTTGATAACATCACAAATTGTCCAGAAGCACTGAAAACAGAAGCTGTTGGTATAATCATCTATTCCAAATAAACAGACAATGAGACAAGAAGATCACCAAGAACTGTTTGAAAATGATCAGCGAGAAATTTTTGGACACATGGAGCAGAGATGAGAATATGCTATTGATAAATGATGAAGATGTGGTTGATTATGGAGAGAAGTGTAAGAAAGAAAGGCAACATATAATTCTTTGGTAAACAGACTGAAGATATAGTCTTGATAGAGTGATGTGATTAATCAAAATGAAACACAAACCGCAGGCAAATTTGCAGAAAGGAGGCAGGGAAAAATAAAGAAAGGTATTTTTTTAGTTGAATTTATCAATCAGTTGGCATAGTTTCTTTTTTATTTTGCACACCAGCAGGGGTCATCTGTTGATCAACAAATATTTGTCTTCATACACTGGTCTTTGAGTTTATGTGGGATTTAAATACAGTGACTGAGAAAACAGGTCAGGGAACTGATCATGTTACTTGTTTCCGTTTCTCTTCATTTTGTGTGATGTTTCTTGAAAGTTAAGTACAGCTTCTTGCATTTATCACTGTGATTTAAATTCGTACAATTCAAGAATTTAGACTTTTTCTGGGGAAGGAAATCACATGGTCTTTGGGAAAGGAGGGAATTTATCCCTCAAATGGTGTGCATCACCTCCTCAGTTCATGATCTTCTTCATGGTCTGTCTGGAATAGCTGTTCATGCTCCTGTTTCTTGTTTAGCCTCCTTCATGTCCTCCCTTATGCCTTGTACTATCTCACCACTGATGAAGGTCTAGGCTAGTGGCAAGGAAAAAATATAGTCCCACTGTATTTTTTCCACAGTACCCTTTGCTTCAATGACTTAATTGCAACAGTGCTGCTGCACCATGTGGACTGTATTAAAGAGCTAGAATAATATAATGATAAAGCAGAACATTATCCTTCATTAGAGAGAGGATTTTTCATTCCTAATAGTATTGAATAGCCTAAGAACAGACAAAATTCTTCCCCTTTTTGACACAGTAAAATGAAATGGGTAATGGGAACTGAAAGCTTTGAAAATACCATTTTTCTGAGGGAATGGCAACGTGCTGAGGCTGGAGAAATGGAATTCAGATTTTTTTAGCTTTCCTTAACTATTCATATTTTTAATATCAAAAAGAAATTTAATTCTGATGAGTAATTGCAGTCTTTCAATTTTTTTCTCTCTAGTATCAGAGTGAGATGGGATGAAATAAGATTAATGTACACTTGCTCAATTCAGGTTGTGAAGAAAGAAAAGAAGGCGATACGATCACAACATGGAACAAGTTCACAGGTTCAGTTAAGTGTCTCTATGTTCTAAGCATGTCCTTTTCTCCTTGTGACTCATATTGACTGAAACAGTGGAGAAGAAAATATCAACAAAGCTGTTGGAAAACAGTAAATGATACAGATAAACTCCAATATAAAGATTTCCTATAATCTCATGCCACAGCTGTGACAATAACTTAAAAATACCTTTATTTGTCTGCTGTTGTAGATATTTAGGACTGCCTTTAAGCTGCTCTTGAAAGCAGTTCTTTATGCAAAGAAGTGGTAAGACCCTTTCTCTAGAAAGGCTGCTTTACTCTGGGAGACCATCCACAAAAACAGCAACTGTATGTGGATACTAGATAAGAAAGCATATGTTCATTTCATAGAAGTTAGCACACTATCGTAATCCTAAAACCATCACAGCTGGCTTGGGTGGTACACTCAGATATCTGTGTTTTCTCAAGCCTATAGAGACCGGTAATGGTTATTTATTTAGTCTGCAGACCACAGGACATTTAACTCCAGACACCCCAAAGACTCATCTATCCATAAGTTTACTGTCTCTAGGTAGCTGCTGTGTCAAGTGACAACAGTACACAAGGCCATAACCAACTCTTTATCACGTTCCTTTCTCAGCCTGACCCCTTCTGGTTTTTTGTGTCTTACTGAAAGACATCGAGCAAGATGCTGTTGGGAAGAGAGAAAAAACTCCAATTCTCACTATTGCCTTTGCAGTGCCCTGTGCCAAACAGATCTGCTGCCAGATTGTCAGAGTAGTTACGAATCTCAGACGCTTTGATGCCCTTGAGGTCTCAGACACATCTGCTTAGGAAAACTGCCTTATTGCATCTGAGCTGGCTAGGTAGGCGGCCACGTTCCACAGAATGATGACTAGGTTGCCATGATTCACACTTAGTACAGTGCTCCAGGAATGCTTCCAAGCACATAGATCTTAATAGGACTTCGTTAGTCCAAAATATAGATGCCTGTCTCCTTGCCAGCATGCTGAGTATATTACCCTGCACTGCTCTTCATAGAGCATGAGATTAATCCGATAGGGTTGGCCCTTTTCTTCAAATTAATGGTGTTTCCCCAGCTAGTTCCCTCCTTTTCTTCTGAAATGATCACCTTCCTTGTATGCTCCATTTCTCAGGAATGGTAGAGCTGATGACACTAAAATAGAAAACCTGGGAACTGCAATTCTGACTGTAGAAAGTTTATAATAGATACAAATCTCAGAGTCTTCAAAAGAGACTACCAGCCTCATTTCTTCCAGATGACATTACAACAGCTGCTACCAAAACAGCAATCAAAATGGAAAAAGATGGTTGGGGAGCAAAATGCAATGAAATGTAATAGAGGACAGGAATAACTGCAAAAGTGAAGAGAAATCATAAAGGAAGGCCACTCGCATTAGGAGTAAGTAGTTTGCTTTTCAGTTCTGGGAAAGACTTAAACAAGAACATTGTAAGTCCTCAGAGAGAAAGATAGGCAGGTAGATATCCAGAGCTTTCTTCTTCTGGCCTTCATTTAGAGTCCAATCTTTGTCATGAACAGTTTCACTGGATTAAGTAGGATATGAAGGCAGGGAGGTATTGCTTAAGGTAATTCAGCATTAAATAAAATTCTATCTTTTCACATACTTGTAATTTTAATATGTTCTTTTCCACTACTTTGAGTCATGCTTGCAGACTATAGCTCTTTTTTTTTTATTTCCTAGAAAAGGTTGCCCTTTCCAAATACCATAATACCTGAAATAAGACATATGAAAGACTGTTCCTAGGTTCAACCTTCTTGACAAGGAGATAGAGTGCACACTCAATGAGTTTGCAAACGACACCAAATTAGGCAGGTGGGTTGATCTGAATGAAGTTAGGGAGCCTCTACAAAGGGATCTGGACAGGCTGGATTGATGGGCTGATGCCAATGGCATGAGCTTCAACAAGGCCAAGTACCAGGTCTTGCACTTGGGCCACAACAATCCCATGCAATGCTACAGGCTTAGGGAAGAGTGGCTGGAAAGCTGCCTGGAGAAAAAAGATCTGAAGGTACTGATCGGCAACAGGCTGAATATGAGCCAGCAGTGTGTCCAGGTGGCCAAGAAGGCCAATGGCATCCTGGCTTGTATCAGAAAAAGTGTGGCTAGCAGGATNTGGTGAAGGGCCTGGAGAACAAGTCTGAGGAATGGCTGAGGGAACTGGGGCTATTTAGTCTGAAGGATGCCCAGGGGAGACCTCACACTCTACAACTATCTGAAAAGAGGTTGTAGAGAGGTGGGGGGTAGTCTGTTCTCCCAAGTAACAAGTGATAGAACAAAAGGAAATGGCCTCAAGTTGCATCAGGAGAGATTTAGGTTAGATATTAGGAAAAATGCCTTCACTGAAAGGGTTATCAAGCACTGGAACAGGCTGCCCAGGGAAGTGGTGACTCACTATCTCTGGACATGTTTAAAAGTCACATAGGTAGGGTGCTTAGGGACATGGTTTAGCAGTGGACTTGACAGAGTTAGGTTAATGGTTAGGCATGATAATCTTAAAGGTCTTTCCCAACCTAAACAATACTATGATTCTTTAATTAACTAAGACTGACAGACAACAGAAGTTAATTCTCCTCTTAGCTATTATGGTGGCAAAACCTAGATGCCTCTTGCAGCTCCTTAAGCTCTGTTTTCCTTTAGAAAAGTAGCAAAACTGACTTAAATGCAAAATATTACTAGGATTCAAAAGCATTGATGGGAAAACTAACAGCAAAAACTAAATCAAGCTGCAAATATATTTTGCTGGTACACTGCATTTACAGTAAAAAATACCTAAGTAGATTTTTGGTCGGCTTTTACTCTCCAGTGAGAAAAAATTCCAATGTATGAGATAATACACCCACCTACCCCTCTGTGCATACATGAATATGTTATAAAAAAATAATTTGGGTGAGTCTGAACATTTTTTTGCAGCCTCATCTTAGTCCTTGCTCCTCAGACCAGATACATTGGCCAACCCCCATGCCCTGTGTGCTGCAGTAACAACTACTGCCTGCACAGCTGTGTCTTGCTCTGGCTGCTAAACTGGAGCAGTGACAAAAGTCCTTTTTCCTATAATTAATGCAAATGACCAGTGAGACAATATTGCAAAATACTGCAAGACAACTAAATATGATGACATCTTCTTGTGGTCCTGTTCTTCAGCTTCTGTGACTCTGTGATCTGCTTCATATGCAGTCTCAGATTACCCCTGAGTGTCCTGTGGAGCAGGTAGCTCTCTCTTGCCCACCTGCATATCTTTATATAGTACACTTGCTCATCAATTTTCTCTTGTCCAAGATCATATTCTAGACTGACCCATTACTGAGGAATAGACATCACACTATCTAATATGGAGCATCTACTTTTGTTCTGGATCAGTAACATCTCTGTCTTTTACTCAGACCCTTAATCTGAGACATATTAATCTCAGACTACTCTCTGAAACCTCATATGCAGGCTAAATTTCATAGCTTCTTTCTGCATAAATGTCCCAAAGATACAGTCTGTTACATACCTATATATCTAAAATCTTCCCATGGGTTCCTTTCCCCACTTTATGGTGACTACTGCAGTGGTCTTTTCTCTCATCTTGACCTATATAACTGTTCTCCATTCACATCCATTCTGAACAGTGCTGCAAAGAGCATTCTTCCAAGCTCTCTCTCTGACTACACCATATCTGTCTACGCACTTTTTTATTACCTTCCCACTTTCTCTGTTATACCTTTCTGTATATTTATGTGTCTGAGTATTTCTTTGGGTTTCTACTAGGGGAACAGGGACAAAGGGAGTTTAAAAACTTGACTGTAAAGACCATTTAGTTGTCTTTCAGAATTCAAAGTCTAGGTGCTTACCCTGAAAGTCCTGACCACAACACTTCCCTAGGTAGTGCTGCCTATTTTAATGTGGAAATCTAAGTGAAAATATCAATGCCAGTTTAACCAGGAACTTGTTACAATGCTTCCATGAAAGAGGGAGACTTGCTAACAGTTTTCTCTGAAAATGAAAGAGCTGTGATTTTCTGCTGTGTGTGTGTTTTAAAAGTCAATATAACACTGCTATACTGGCCTGAGTGACAACTCCCAGCTCCCATATGGGTGGAAAAGAAAGGGGAAAGAGCTCATTTCTGCGCCACCTAGGTGTTACAGAGCTGCACAATGCCAGAGAGCTCCCCACAAATGAGCTCTCTGCTCGCTAAGCTTCCCTTGCACAGCCCATTCTTCTTCCTCTTGTTGTGCAGTGTGAGCTGCAGAAGTAACTGCTGTCTTGGGGCTGTATTCATGCTCTTACATCTACTCAGCTTGGCAAATATGCCTGCTCTATGGTTTTGAATTAAAAAAAATAGAAACATAAAAAGTCAACTGAAACCTCTTTGCACATGCCTTACTGGTGGGTCTCCAAGGCAAGAAAGATGGCAGCACAGAGAGGTATGTGCTTCTGACCTTCACTGTCAGTCACATCTGAAAAATTACAGAAGGCATGAGATGCCTTCTCTCTCTGCCTCTTTTAGAGTAACTTTTTAGAGAATACTTTTCTGTGTACTATTTATGGTTCATATACTGATTTTGTGGTATTGCAGCTTGATTGACTTGGTGGACTTAATCTAACTTGAGCTCCATGGAATAGAGAGGATCTAATCCTTTCTCTATGGGTGCTTATGACTTAGTATCACTTTCCTAGAGATATATTTATTTATTTATTTAAACTTTTTTTTCCCCTGCCCCATCATAATGACAGTCACCACACAGATTGTCCATATAGACTGGATATAGACACATTCTGCCTGCATGGTAAAATGTGCTAGAAATGATGCCACTAGAAGAGGCCATCACTTGTCTGCCACATAGTGGTAAATTAGTGAAGAAGTGAGAGAAGCGATGGATCTAGCTAGATGTAAAGCTTATGTAATTTATCCAGGAACTTGAAATAACCTCTGGCCTCTGTAGTTCACATTTCTAGTGGCCATTAGTCAAGGTATCTGGTTTGGCTTTGCTTCTGATGCTCATTTACAGAACCTACATCCTAATAGCTTTTGGGATCATGAGCTGTCTGCAGCCTCAACACTGACTATTTTATACAAATATAGAAAACTGTAAAATAATCTGCACAATTCAAAATATATTGGCAGGGTGAGAATTATTCTAGAATTTCTGTGCTTTGTTTAATTTGCTTTGAAACATACAAAACCACCTCCTCATGTTTTAAAGGACCTCATATTTAAAACAACTGTCATATAATTATACCATGAAGTTATACTAGTTCTTTTTGTCTATGAAAATAGAGGTCCTAAAGAGTCCTGCTTACAAATTGTGCAGCTATCAGAGTGACTGACATCTTATAAATGTCTCAATAGATGGAAGAGTTGATCTAATAATGAAAAAAAGAATACTCACAAATTATTTATTTGTCATTTGGTGGGGGAAACGAAGAGTGAATAATTTATTTGGTCAATATTATTCAATCATCAATAGAACTGGTAGAATAATTTATAAATTTACTTATGAATAATTTATTCATCAATTGATGGTAGGAGGAAATTAATGAAGTAAACAATATTTGAGTAACACTCAATAGGCTCTCAGAGGCAGGCAGGACGGCCAGGGAGGGACTGAGGGTATGGATCCCTTTTGTCAGCCTCATGACAGCCTGTGCATGAGCACAGAGGATCACCAAAGGGCAGTTGCCCTGTAGACGCTTCTGTAGCTTGCTGATACTAGTTACCTTATTTTCCCATCTACCCACCCAGGACAACAGATCTGCAAAGGTGCTCTGAGAGCTCTGTGTGATTTCTTTTTGTCTTTGGTGACTGTGGGAAGCTGTTTACAGATCCCTCATCTGGTTTTCCACCAGCTTCTGTTGTGATCGCTCAAGCCAGATACTGCTCTCTCTGACATGTGGCAGCAGAGGCTGTGGGTGCCATCACAGCCTTTCAGCAGCTTGAAACTTGTTACACAGCTGAGAAATGTCTTCTGCTCTGTCTGTGTACTCAAGGTAAAAAGCAGATGGATTCCCTCAGAAAGCCACAGGACACTGTCCCCTGTTTCTAGATAGACTGAAAAAATAGAAATTTAAACACTAAGGCATCTTAGAGAGAAAAAAATCTTAATACCTTAAAGTATTTCATCTTGTATTCTTCAAGGGCAAATCATTAAGGTACTCAGATCCACACTAGATTGCAAAACTGGTTATGCAACTGAATTGTGCTGCGCCTGAAAACCAGCAACAAATTGCTGATGTACAAATAATTAAAAATAACCCTCATGCCCACCATGTCTTTTCAGAATGTGACTTCACAGGCTTGTTACTGTGACCATCAAAATAATTTCAAGGTAAATCTTAATCCAAATGTAATTTTTAGATTTGTTTAATCTATCAATATAATTCCAATGTGACTGTGTGAGGGGAAAGTTTTTTGAAATGTAATGCATTCAGAAATACCCCACTGCCTTCAGATAGCACCCACCGGTTTGCTCTGAGTTTGCTCTACTGCCATTGAATGAATCCATAACAAATCCAGTCTGAATGTTAACCAAGAACCACAACAGAATACTGTTAATAGAAATCATCCTGAAATGGCTTTTGTTGTGTTATGGTCTCACGTTGTAATATCTGTAATAAAAATATAAAGTAGGCATGAGGATGTGAGCAGAAGAGGTTTTTTTCTGTTTTCAGTGTGCTATGTTTAATGGCAGATATATGTGCAGTTTGGGATGAAAACAGCTGCCCTTTATAAATAGACTAAATGGGAGAATCAGCTGGCTCATGTTCTCCTCTCAACTGCTACCAGGATTTTTCCACTCTTTGTTCCTTTGTTAACTATAAACTGTAAGCACTGAAAATCAAAAACTGAGGGAAAGTTTGTGAATTATACACAGTCACAGAGTTTATTAGTGGTCCACACTCATCCTCTTGGGAGTCAATGGAGGAAGAGCTTGAGCAATTTCCAAATTTTCAAATGGATTCCCCATTTCTTTATCTCATGCAGCTTTTGATATGGTGTATAAATTATTTATCAGGGCTGCCATGATTTCGTTAGCTTGCGTTGTCCTCTGGCACCATGTCTGCAGAATGATATTCATTTCGCATTTGCAATTACTAAACTTAAAAGAAATCAGTTAATTCTTCTTCTATTCAGCTCTTTTGTTTTGCAGAATGATGTGTGAAGGACTGAGATGTGAACAGAATTTAATTTTGACCTTGAACTCTAATTTCTCTTTTCATCCTGCCATTTCACTAGAAGATGTAACTGATGTTTATGTAAGAAATATTTCCATTTTCCTTTCTCTTGCTTTTTTTATTTTTAGGTGGGAAGATGGGATAGGAAATAAATTTTTCCACATCATAAATTCACTATTAAAGCGTAGCGAGTTATGTACTATGCCGGTTAAGTTCAGAGAAGGATCCTCTTTTATATACTTTGAGTCTGTCTCCTTGAAGTTAATTTTTGAGGCAGTTCATCTCATAGATTCTGAGTTGCAATAGCATCTTAATGAAACAGCTTCTCAATTACTTCACCTTACAGAGTGTAAAGGAGACACTAGTCTTTTTCCATGCCAGAACTTACGATATATTCTTAAGCGAATATTTATTATAATTGATCTACTCCTGGTTTACTCTCATAACGTGCTTACATCTCTTCCTGCCATCCCTCACCCTACTCTGCTGATGCAACTACCAAGTAGCAGGCTACCAGGGAGATTTCAATTTAAAAAAAAATATAGGTAGCTTTACATCTAAACCAATGTGCTAATTAGTCTGGAGGAAAACTTTAACCTCACTGTTTGGTACAAGAGCAGACTCAATTACAACTGGTCCAAAATAATTTCCCCTCATGTCCTGTTCCTTCCCAGGGCTCCTCGGCTGAAGCCCTCTTGGAAAAGAGAAGGAAGAAGAAGAAGCTTTAGTGGGAGAGGACCTGTGACCCTTTCTGTCCAGCTGTGGCTCCCCTTATGCAAAGAAGATCCAGTGATATCTGCTTAAAAATCCACATCTGTGAGGTGGTAACTGTACTGAACAGCTGGCTGGGAGAAATTGTGAGAGAGCTGCCTGTGCTGCAGAGCAGTGGTGCGTCCCCACCTGAGGCCCCTGTCAAGATGGAGGATGGATGGCAGTGCCACACTCCTTCCCTTGTGCTGACAGCCACTCAGGCGAACAATTTGCCTCCTGGCATCTCTGCAACAGGCCCCGTTTTCTACAAATGAAGATCATAGCCTAGAAAAAGGAAACAATATTACAGTATTACCTGCAATTATTTTTCTAGTATTGGCTATGGATTACTTCACTGACTGCTTTTGAGCAGCACTCTGTGCAGGTTCATTTTAACCCTTTGGTCTTTAAAGATGATTCTCTCATGACTCCATGAATGTTCTTCCTGATAACTATTGACCATATTTTTCTCTAGAAATATTTTTGGGGTTTGTGGGCATTAATATGCTGGTGTCCTGTACTAATTACTTGAGCAATTCTCATCTTGATAATGGCAGGCACTCTTACTCTTTTATGACTATTAAATGTATTGTGTTTGATTAAATTTAATGTATTTAGTAGTTCTGTGGGACTGACCACAAATAAGAATCCAAACAGGTGGCATGATGTCAGTGGCCATGCAGACTTCTGCAGAGTGGGGTATGAGATAAGGCACCTCTTACCTCCAAGTTAATGATCCTAAGCTGTCTATTTAGTAGTTGCTTGACAGACTATGCAGCTGTAGAGTTGTCTTTATGTTGTATTAGATGAGCTAAGGAAGTTGCTGCATTCTGGTTTGTAAAACACAGGCATGTAGTAGGTAGAAAAATACCATGGAGTTGAAGCTTAATATATGCAGAAAACTTTGCTTTCCATTGCAACACACGCTTCTATTCTTATTGTTTTTATTTGCAGGTATGTATTTTTGTCTCTGAAAGGTGTTGGTTCAGTGCCCTCACCAGCTAAATCTACCTGCAGAAAATATGCCAAAATAGTGTCAGCAATAGTAGGTTTCTCAAACTAGCCCATGTCAGAAGTACTGTTTCTATTTTTACACAAAGTACCTGTATCCTAGGCAAACGGTGACTCCCTCCTGCGGGGCAACTTCTCCCCGCTGCTCTCTGCTTCTCCCCAGTTGGCTGTTGGTAGAAAGCCTGTCCCACGGAGAAGGTGTTGGGCTCCTAGTCTACCCATGCTCCTAGGCCACCAGAGATAAACCATGTAGCTGGTCCCATCTTCTGCCAAGTCCAGCTTAGTAAGACTCAGTGAGAGGGTGTTTCCCTACACCTGGCCACCTTAAGATCCCAGTGCTATTTATATATGCAGGTCATGGATCTCTGCATGGATTCTTAGGCTAGTTCTATATAATAACTGGCACTAAGCATCGTTCTGCCTAGCTTACACCCAAAGGTGCCATTCCACATCAGTATTCACAGGGCCCAGTTTCAGGCTTTATTCACACTACTGTGTGAAGAGCAGGGCTTATTAAAAAGAAAATACTCCACGTACATTCACACTCCTTGTCCTAAATTCTCACAGCTCTACCAGGGTATGTTGGAGAAACCAGCTGTAGAATTATGAACGTACTTGTACCTTTTGACGCACCAGGCAAAAAAAAAGGAAAAAAAAAGAAAGAAAGAAAAATCTCTTTTATCCCTTAGAATGCTAAGAGCTTCTTTCCATCTATGAAAATAACAAATACTTGTTTTGAAATTAAGTTTGTCAGCTTAATATTAATGGAAAACACTTCTGCAGACTAGCGCTTACTCTGCAATGTAAAGGCAAAAAAAAAGAAAATTAAATCGTCCACCCAATTGTCTCCTGTCAGCGAGAGGCTGCTCTGCCCAGGGCTGTGCATCCCGCTCCTTCCAAGGTCACTGAAGGGGCCAGCCCCCACACATGGAGCTCCCCTTGTTATTGCAGCCTCTGTAAAGATATCAATGTTACACAACAAGAACAGCTGCTAGGCTTATCCCTTGAACAAACAGAAGATAATGCAATTGAGTTTGCTTTTGGCCAAGAAAGGTCTGGCTTAATGCTTTAGATAAAAATGTGGATCAGCTTGACACCAGTTTAATACCTGGAATTCTAGAGCACACTCCAGCCACTACCTTATGGCATTCCTATACATTTCCCTGCAGTGGCCCAGCATCCAAGACTTGACGGTTGCAACGCTTGGGAATGCCGCAGCCCCTCCTGCCTGTAGCTGTCTCTCAGGTTGCAGCTTGGAAAAGATAAACTCATTCCACTGACAACTTCTTCCTCAGTTTAGGGTTATCATTTTTTCCACTAAAGCCTTCCTTTGGGTAGTGGGTCTGTCTGAGCTGATTTTCCCCATACAGCCCTCATGCTGCAGTACTGGAAGCCAGACGGTGTTGATAACACACACCCGTGTTATGACTATCAGTGCCCACACAGCACCAAAGGTACCGGGGGACAAGATTTGGGAGGGGATACAACCCGGACAGCCGACCCGAGCTGACCAATAGGATATTCCATACCATATGATGTCAGCTCAACTATAAAGGGAGGAGGACAGGGGGATTCTGGGAAGACTTTTGTGCTCCGAGCAACCGGTACACGTTCTGGAGCCCTGCTTCCCGGGACAGGCCTGACACCGCCTGCGGATGGGAAGTAGAGAGTAACAGCTTTGATGCTTTTGTTTCGCATGCACGCGGCCTTGGTTTCTCTGCTGTTTATTAAACTGCTTCTTATCATAACCCACGGGTTTTCCTTTTCCATCTTACTTTCTCCCCGCTTGCC
>VYZX01031234.1:0-35692 GCA_013401335.1 Brachypteracias leptosomus | reverse complement strand
CTTTTCCATCTTACTCTCTCCCCGCTTGCCTTGCTGACGGAGGTTTGGGGGGGGGGGGGGAGGGATAGAGGGACTAGGGGTGGGCAATGGGCACCCAGCCAAGGTAAACCCACCACACCTTGCCAGCTAACCAAAATAATGGAGCTGAGATCTCTGCTGTGATTGAGAGCTTTAAGCTGTACCAACCTCACAGGAAGGCAGATCTGTTTGAAATTCCCATAGAAGGACAATACTAATATTATTAATAGTAGGGAAGGACACAAACCTATTCCAAATGAAATTGAGTTTCAATCGAAAAAGTCAACTTCGATTTCTAATTGATTGCATTTTAAAATCAGTCAGGTTGTGTATGATCTAGCAGCTTACTGATGCTTGTCTTTCTAGTGAGACTGAGACTGAAGCAAAACTGTGATAGTGTGGGTTTTTTTAACAGAATCGACTTTTTTAAAGGAAGATATATTTTAATTAGAATTGTACAGTGAGATTTGTCAAGCTTATGTTCCTCTGGAAGTTTATTATGAAGCTATGTGAAAAGAAAGATGTTCTATGTGTTTACTTTCTCCCAAAGGGCTAGCTGAAGTTAAAATGAACCTCTGTGCCTGCTAGCACATACAGACCCCATGGGCCTCCTAAATTCCTGCTCAGCAAAGGCTGCTTCACACTGAGAAAAGGAAATATTGCCTTTCTTCAGAATGGCAGATTAAGTTTTCCCTGGTTCCCCCTTTCAGAGGGGCATCAGACTCCAACACAACATATATGGATTCTAAAGAGACCTCATGGCTGGTTCAGCTTTAAATTACTAACATCAGTACTCCAATCAGATGGGGCATGATACTGTTTTTAAGCTTGTTCACGCCCTCTGTGTGTTACACTAGTAGTTTAATTTAGTGCTTCTGGCTTTCCTCTAGACCAAGTTTCAGGAAACTGTTGTTGAATAGTAGATGCCTGCATTTGGCCATGAACATTCAGAATTAGGAGAAAGGACATTTCATACTGCATCTTGATTCAGATTGTGATACTTAAACTCTTGGTAAGCTGTAATTGTATAACAAATAATGTTGAAGTTAAGTCTTTTGATACTACAGGGGAGAGCTATTGCAAAAGTCTGAGTCTTCAGATTCCTGGGCTCTGGGTAGCTAATGACTGTGGGTCAAAGGTTAGTAAAGAGAAAACACAATATGGACCAAGCACTTCATATTATGCAGAATGAATGAAGGAATCCCAAATAAGAATGATCATGGATCAATACAATAGGACATGCAACAGTGATGCAGGTAAATTTGTAGCCAAGTGAGTCTTTGAAAAAACAAATCATCAGTAAGGAATGACCATCGAAATGATGAGGTTTCAGCATCAGAACATAAAAACTCTGGGTAAAGCCACACGATATTCTCAGTAAAAAACCCAAATCTACATTTCTTTGAGACTCAACAATCCAATTTATGTCTTTGGCAGAACCAACATCAAACCCTTTGGGACTTACCTAATGGAAAGAGTGACTTACACTGGTATGTACAATAACAGAGAGATCTTTCCGTTATCTGGGACCTCAGACAGTTGTCCCTGTTTACAATATATGATATTTTTTATCCCATGCTCCCAAAGGACAATTAAAATTCCTAGGAAATAAATATATATATCTTCCTTTCTATTTCCTTCTAAATATGAGGAAAGACAGAAACTGACTTTGGTGTAGTTGTGTTCCAGCATTCCCGATTAGGTGACATGTCTCTGCTGTGAGTTGAAAACCATGCTCCCATGGGACAGTACAGTGCAGTGGGGGCTGTAGATTTAGTGCAGCTCAGAGATCCACACACCAAAGCATGCTTTTCCTCTCTGAAGAACATATCTAGCAGTCAATAACTGCTCCTCTCAATCCTTGCTTTTAGGAGATGTGGGAAACTCATTATATTCTTCTTACACTCTCTCTGTTTTCTTTAACTAAATTATATTTGCCACAGAAAAAGACCTATTGATTAATTTAATAGATCTTTTGCTCTTTCTACAGATTAACGTCTTACTTTTTATCTTACTTTCTCATACAATCTTCACTTCAGTCTGTTTAAGCATTCTGAAAGCTTTTAATCATTTTTTACACTCTCCATTCCTTTGTCCCTTATGTATCAGCCTGAGTAGGGGTGAAATCACACAAGCACTCAGCAACTACCAGCCACAAACAGGTCCCTTCCCCCCTAGGGTGGTGTCTAGTGCAAAGATGACAAGTGCCAAAAGGATTTGTCACTCAGAAAGCTGACATCAGGATCTCTGGGCTAAAAGTTGACTCCAATCCCCAACAGGGCTGGGCAGAAATATATATAATTTCCCTCTGTCTCTAGCAGAAAAAAATCTGACAACAGTTCTTGATTCTCATCTCTCCTCCAGCTAGAGCTTTAGGAAGTCAGTTTGGATGTGAAGTTGCAATAAATCCTGAGGACTCCAGCAGAGGCAACAAGAAGACAACTAATATACCAGTGTGATAATGTGGTGGGTAAAGTGACAGGGTAGGAGAAGCAGAACGTAATGCTTAATGATACAAGTTCTCCTCGGTCACTGTCCGAAATGTCAAAAGTCTCACCAAACAATTTAATAGAGACAGCAATCTGGCTTCAGAACCACATGGTGGAAAGTCACGTTCCCCTGGATATTGGTTTTAAATCACAATTCCACAATGCGTACTGTTCACACTGTACTGAATATCTAGGCTTTTTTACAAATTTCCCATCTGCATACAGCAGTTTGCTTGTTGATGTTTAGACGATTGACATAATTTGACATTAGTTTGCTTTGTAACTATGTAAAACACTGACAATGACTATCCCAGTTGACTGAGGACATACTTCCTGTGACACAGTAAACAAATGTAGCAAAGGAGGCTTTTTCCAAATGATTGCTCCAACCCCCTAATGAGAATATTAACTTATTTCGTCAGGGCTGCACTACACCAAGTGGCTTAATGAATCCTCAAGTCACACAGCTCTGTTTCTTAAGTCTAGGGTACAGTAGCTAGAATTGTATGCCTACAGATTTTTCTCCATCTTTAGCTGCATGCCACATTATAATGAACCCATTTCTTATACTGCCTGCAAAAAGACACTTCTTTGAAAAAGAAAGTATTTCTGAGATTTGATTTCAAAACCTACCAAATTCCTTAGAGTAGTGCTTCTTCCTATAAATCAGTGCCTCTTAATGGAAAGAACCTGATGAAAGAATGAGTAATGATAGGTAAAAAAATAAGAATAAATCAACCTGCTCATTAACCTGCTTGCAGGTTTACAACAGTAAATTCTCTGTGCTCTGAAGGCCAGGATTTAAGATAATTCCTCTAAATCAAAGGATTCTTATGAATCCTGTTCTCCAGCTCCTTTCTGTAAATTATGTTTGGGTTGTCAATGACCATTTGTAGGGGATGTTTTTCAGGTGTTCACAAACCTCAACACTGATTTATTTGGAGAAAATAACACATGGTGTTCCCAGGAGAAAAAATCATTACCTTAGTTTTGGTGCATCTAATTACAATAAGTCTCTATCATGCTCACCATCTACTCTAATTATCTGGGGAATTGGCAGTGTTTAACAATGAAGGAAAGAGTGCTCCCGTGTCCAATTAAGGTTTTCTCTGAGGATAAATAAATCATGTCTCATCAGCCCCACTGACCCAGAGGTGTTAATCTTCACCTTATCACTCTAATCTTAAAGCAAAATTCTGCAGATCAAGAGCAGCAGAATGGTTAAGTTAATTGTTCCATTAGACTGATGAGGTCTTTATACCCGTGTCCAATACTACGCTATTTGCTGAGCATCTTTATATGCTCTGTTACAGAGCAGAAAATAAACAGTAGAAAGATTGCCACAGCTATTTGACACAGGTGATTGGTAGCTTGGACTCTACTCCATACTTAGCTGTTTTGATATAACTGTGCTGTGTTCACATACTGAAGCAAGACACTGAGAAGATTATAAACAGTCAAGAGACATTTTAGCACATCTAAATGCAGTTGCAAAAGGAAATAAATCATGTAGTCAGTAATGGAAGGAAGACTTAACAGCTATCTGCCCTGTAAACAATATCCTTGATTAGAAGGCATAAGCAATACTGTTTTATTTAAGGGCAAGAATCCAGATATTTCACTGGGAAGAGTTTTTCTCATTGACAAGCCTACAGTAATCATGGAGAGCATGGCAAATTGAGTCAAAATATGCTCCTAACCAGTACAATAAATTAGAAATCACATTTTAGCTGTGTTTCTAGTCTATTTGTATTTGTTTTTGTTTCTGAGTAATCAGGCAGGTTAAATTCTTTTGGCACAAACATTCACAAAAAGTACTGAGCTCACATTAAAAATCCATTTCATAACTATTGCTTTTTCAAACAGTTCCTTCTCCTGATCTGAGTTAAGCAAGAAAGGAAATGGGAATTGATACCTTTCAGGGCATGGGCTACATATTTGTGTGTCACTGAACAAAGGCAGAAAGAGAGAGATGGGATCAAAGCCAGAATAATTTCTTGGGGTGGGTAGAAGGAAAAGGGAGGAGGGTTGGATTTCTGAAAGGCTTTTGAAAGGATAATCTTTATTCCTATTCACACAGTATTTTTTCCCCATGTCTATCTCCTTTTCTTGTAAACAAAACACAAACCTCTGCTTTCCCTCTCTCCAGTCTTTTACACCCTCAAAGCAATGGGACTCAGGCACTCTTCCCTCTTCCAGGAGTAAGAGACTAAGAACTGTGCATTGGATTCAAGAGGACAGAAGCATGTGCTTGAAATCAGGCAATCATTAAGAGAAGGCTAAAGAGTTGGGTTAGAGGAGATAAAAATGAATAGTTCTTTCTCCCTTCTCTTCTCCAAAATGTGAGTCACATATTATGTTATTTTCTGAAACTCAAGCACAGCCTCTTTTTTTACACTCTGAATTCACTTCTGAATGTAACACCTGAACAAGCAAAGAAAACATTAAACAACAGAATTGTTTATGTTGTTTTTCATAAAAATTTCTCAAGAGAAAGTGGAGCTTTTGGACAGCTGCTATTTCATCCATATTATTCTTTTGGGGTTTTTTTGCATCTTGAAGATATTTCAAATAGATTCCTTTTAAAATAAAAATAGATAAGCTATTATCATGTCTACCCTCTGTGTCCTGTGCTGAGAAATGGGACATATCATATACTGACTTCAAAGCATTTCATCTGTAAAAAAGACAAGTGACTTACACATAAAAGTGTGCATCTTATAAAGCATCCGAATTGGATCATTTAAATGATTAATTTATCCAATACAGTTTTGAGATAAATTGATTTGCCTCTTTTCCCCTACTTATCATCCTCTTTCCCCTTCAACAATTTAGCATTCAACCAAATAATACCAGGCATACAACACTCTCAAGGTCACTTTACTATCCTCCTTCAAGCTCCCTATTAAAATCCTCTCTTAGTATAAGACTATGAACAAAACAAAATTAATCCTTCCTTGCCCTCCAGCCTAAGAGGATTCAAACTCACATATCTCACCTCCCAAGAGAATTGTAACCTCTTCATCTATGGACTTGGTGTCTTTTGTGCATGCACATGCATATGTGAATACCCAGAAACAGAGAGATGGACAGAGCACTCTGTGCTGCTCCTAAGAAAGCTGTTTTATTCTACATTAAATTATTAAGTATTCCTTGGGGCAGAGAGCAGGACAGAGCATGACCATAGGGCAGCAATTAGGGCACCCAGCTGAGAGAGACCTGTTTTCTGCTTTTTCTTCAAAGACTACTTGCTATTTAAACCAGTGACTGCTCTGAATGAAAGACATAACTGAGTCCTTCCCTCTGCCCTGGCTGGTGAAGCGTGTGAGTCCTCACCTTCCAGGTGACTGCCTAGGTGCAGCAGGAGGACTTCCAGGAAAAGAGATCTTCCCTCATTTGCTGCAGTTTGAGTCTGCATTGGGGCAGCTTCTGGTACTGAGTGTCTGCTAGGTCATCATCTGCTCAGATCATTGCTTCGCTGGGTACCCTCAAAAGTCAAGACTCAGCTACAACAGTGTTCCTTTTATGCTGTACTTTTGCTAGATTGACTACTCCTCCCATGGGGTGTAGGAGATGCTAGAACCATGTCAGTACCTTTTTTGGGGCAGGCTTAAAGAAAAGTGATGGCACTCCAGGTAAGAGTCCTAGCACAAACCAAAGATCCCAAGTTCCTAAGGCTGAATTCTCAAACAATGCAATTCTCCACCCATTTTTCTAGCCATGCTGAATCACTTCAGAACATATCTAAGGCTAGTGTTACAGGATTATGGGCTGTCAACAACTAGGTCACTCAGCTGAGTTATCAAGATATAAGTCCTTGCTCCAAAACAAATAATTGATCACAGACCTCTATTCACACTGGGTGAATGAACGAATGAATGGATGCAAAAGATATCAAGGAAAAATGTAAATATCACCGTGTCTGCTTCATCAAATACAGAAAGAAAGCTTGGCACCTAGGTGTAGGGCAGAGTTTGCAGCCAAGAATATTAAGAGAAAGTAGATGTTTGTCTGGACAGAAGCAGATGCTTCTTTCCCCTTCAATTCATTCCTACTTCATTCAGGTGGTTTCCTGTGCAGTTCCAAGGTGGAGCACCATACCAGGGACAGAGGAGTCTAGGAGATACTAGTTAAATTCTCTACATGTCAGTATCTGTGTTCTACATGCCTGAATGTCTAAGAGGGTCTAGTTTAGTTTTTAAAATGTACAGAGGAAATAGGTGTTTCCAAAGTTGGCAAAAAATCACTCATATTATATTCAGTTATTGTGCCCAAAAAAGAAAAGAGTGAGGCAGGACTGGAAATTGTGGTGTTCACAAAGTAAAATCATTTATGCAAAGAACATTAGTATGAGACAAGTAAAATGTTTGGAAAGTAGTTAATGTCTGATTGTTCCCATTCATACATTTTTAAAACAGATTTATAAAATACATCCAATTCATAAGTGCTGTGCCTTTCATATTTCTTGTTAGTTTCATTTATTGTAGAATTCCACTGAGTGAATATCTCTGGGCATTATGTATGGAACATAGCAATGGAATAATTTTATATCTTCTTCTGTCTCCCTCTGCCTGAATTTTAATAATAATAAGTATGAATGGTTATAATACAAAATTGAAAGCAACCTGCCCAACAAACCAGGCAGAATGCATGAACAACCTCAGTATTGCCTTGCTTTCCAGATTTGTGACAAATTACATCTAGTTTATACAGAAAATATTACTACCCTCATGTTTCTTCTCTTAAAAGAAAAAAAAAAGTTACTACATTCATGGTTCTCATTCTGTTTGGCAACAAAAAGTTTAAAAAAGGAAAAGAAGAAAGAATCACAAACCTATCTGAGATGATGAAAAATAAAAAGGGAGCCATGTGTACATCTCTCATTAACTACTTTAAGTTCATCAGCCCAAATAACCAGGCATCCATTTATAACTCAGTTGCAGCCTTTAATAGAGGGCCAAATTCAATTTGCTGGAGTCTTAAAAATGGACTTTTATTTTAATTGACTGGAACCAGAACCTCATCAACATGAAATCTATAGGAGTATTTCCACACACTTAATATGTTTGGGATTGCACTTTCGATTTGCCCCAGCATTTTCCTAGTTTGAGGCACCTTTTTCTGCCAGTAGCTTGATGATTGCTAGTCTGGTGTCCTACACAATTTAGAATTTAATTTATCCATTTATTTATTTTCAGTTCGAAATAGCTCTTTTGGCACTCCAGGAAAATGACAGTTGTGAGGATTTCTTGGAGGTGGATATAGAGTCAAGAGAAATGTTTTTCTTTCATGGAGAGGTCAGATGGATGAATGGAGAGAAGGAGGCCACCGCCATAAATGAAACAGTGTTTCTTCTGTCCAGGAAGCAAAGATAGGAGAGTGGAAGTGCCAATAAAATAAAAAGCAACTCTCACAAGGCTACCTCCACACTAAATACAATCCTCCCTCGTGGATCTTTGTTCATTTCTAGAAGACCAGAGCTGCAATGGGCTGTCTGCTATATCCTGTTGTCACCTCTAAGTGAGCTGTGGACAATTAGTTGCCAGATTTGATGTCACAGATTGATAAAACCTTACTTTGCCTACAAAGAAAGAGTCTTTGTCAAAGACCTGGAAGAATAGTACTTGCTGGAAGGCAGCAACATAGAAATCTGGGTTAAAAGAATATGGTTGCAAATTGTAATCTAACAGAAAAAGCTGTAACATTGACTTTGAGAGCAGTAGTTATTGCAGTTTGCATCTGATTCTTTAGGGGAAAAAAATAGGCAACTGCTAGCTATATTTCCCTCAACAAATGGTATGTTTGGATTACCCTTCAGGGATCACCCATTTCTCTTCTGTTAGCTTTCACTCAAAAGAGAGACTCTTGCAGGTCTTCTTGCTGAAGCCTCCATGTTTCTGAAGAGAAACTCTTTCTAGATCTTCTCAGCTGAGTGCACACCTCTCTAGGGACAGCAGGAGTCCCTTTCTACCCTTTCCTTGTCCTTGGCTCTTGCTGAGCATAATTTATATTGTTACAGAAATTTATTGCAAGCAAAGAATTTTTTTAAAATTGGGTTTACTCTGAAAGTATTAGACTGCAAGCTCAGCCCAGCAAATTGATCTTCCCTAACATTTGATTTCTTCTCTTTGCCATTTCTTTTTTCTTCACCTAACAATTTTCTCAAAAAAAAAAATTTTGTTAACATAGCTGCTCTCAGCATGCTGTTCATATTCCCTCAGTAAAAGAAGGAAATTTAATGTCTGAACATATGTAGTCTTGTGGGAAAGGGTCTTACTTCACTCACTGACAGGCCTAGCAGTATAGCTAACTATTTCCCAAGAGAGGTGGCCTTGCTTTAAAAAAGAGTAGAAGAAAAAGAAAAAAAAATCAATATAGACTCTTGACACATTTTCATTTACATCACTGCATGGCTTTCAGTCTGGGCATAAATCAATAGGCAGCTTTTAACACTGCTCAATTAATTTGTTTACGTAAAAGAAGAGAAATTTGCCTCAAGTGGCTTGTTTTTCCCTTTGGGATCCAGGCAGACTCTCCACCATTAACATTGTGTGATTCTTTGAAACAAAGTTGAGTTTATTTGACTGCTCTTTCTGTGACTGATCAGAAGAGCTTGAACTGTAATATTAATCACACAAAGTTTTCTTCATCACCACTTACTGGTAATTGACTTTGTACTTAGTGAAAACGTCTCAAGCAGCCAACTCGATGTACCAGAGGGCAAGAAGTCAATAGGAGGAAGAAAGATTTAGTTTCAAAACACATAGTATGCAGCCTGTGAAGCTGCTGCCACAAGCACACTGGGCATTTTATCACACTGCAGGTGTGCTGCTATTACATGTTTTTATTTGCATGATGAAAGCATCTGCGTCACCTCAATTGTTTTTGTTGAATAAGCCTCCTCAGTCAGCTGCAGCTTTTCCTTCAGTCCCAGGCTTACATAGGAGATGTAGCGACCAGGTAGTTTCTCCAAATTGCACTTGGTTCAGCAACTATTTAGTTTCAATTCAACTCTCTATAGATTTCAGCAGAGAACTGACCTATGAAGCAGGCACCTTCTGTTTCAGATATACTGATGACTGTTACTAAATGCCAGGCATATGTCTTGCTAATAATACTACCCACATGTTTAACAAATGCCAATTTGTCTAAGATACCATTAATATCATTTTAATAGCCACTTGCAGACAGTGGGCCTTCTAAAACCACATTTTTGTCATTTATTGATTTTTGGATACAGAAGAATAGGAGTACATATGCCCAGAGGTATAACATTATCAGTTTTGTTTCCTAGAATCTCAGCACCTCACCTCAGAGAATTTTTATCTCATGAAGCTTCTTCAGAAGTTTTCACACTTAAGAAGTGCATGCAACATTCAAAACACAAGCCTAGAGGATTCATTTATTGCATGCAATACCTTAGAAATGTTCTTTGCTAGGAGCAGACTTTGTGTGAAGTCCAATACACCATCAAATGGGCAATGATGTCTTTTTCTATGGCACATTTTAGACATGCATGACCAGTTTTCCCACTTGTGTAAAGCAGCTCATTCACTGCTTTCATGGGGATTCTTGGTAAATAAAGTGGATTCCTCAGTGGTGCAGAACTGATGTGACACCCAGAAATGATGTTGACTTTCCTTCTCTGGGCTTTTCTAGATTAGTCCTCTAATTATCTACATGCACAGATACATATAATAATAATATAATGTATGGTACATGCTCATACTAAACAAGTTTACTATCACTTTATTAAGCAACAGCATTGATTTCTTTTCTGTGAATGAACCAACATTTATTCAAGACCGTTTTCAGTGGATAAAATTAGTATCATTTGGATGGAACACACTGAACATATTTTATTTGAGGCAGATTTTGCTGGTTATTAGTTTTTCAAAATTTCCATAGACTGGCCCAAACTGTACAAAACAGCTGTCAGTTTCAGGCTGTGCAAATCAATTTTTATTTAACCATACAAGTTTTCTTGACATTTGTCTCTTACGAGTTTAGAGTTACAGGACACCATGTGTTTCCCAGTGGAAAAGAATGAAGTCGTAATAAGAATAAAGAAGGACTTTCAAGGACACCCAGAGATCAGTCAGCCAAGACTTTAAATCTGTATTCTTATTCTGTTGAGGGGGATTCAAACCAAGTTATATCATATTAGTGAAAAAAAAAGTAAAATTAACTACCTGTTCAAACAACATTTAAATGTTAAGCTGGAAATCAACTCTGCATACTCTCCATTTTGCACAATTTTTAGCCCTCAGTTCCTGATGCAAATACAGCATGCACTTGTTCTCAACTTTGTCCTCTGACATTTGCAAAATACTAGGCAAAACTCAAAATTAATTGCTTAATTAGGAAGCATAAAATCATATTGCCTGTGGAATGTATTCATTTCAATATGGCTTGTACGTCGTGTACCAGTACCAGATACTTAAGGCTTTTACCAGTACTCACCAAAAAGCTCATTAAATGCGAAGTCCATAAGCACACTCCAGCTGTTTTATACGGCTCCACCAACAGCAGTTGAGGTAAATTACACCCACGTAGTGTGACGGGTTATCACCCAGGGGTTACAAATGCAGGCAGTGCACAGGCAGAGCAGTCAGCGCTGAGCAGCAGCGGGAGGCTGAGGGATGAGGGCAGGACCACGGGGCAGTCAGCTCTGCCCCTCTCAGGTGGCAAACAGTAGGCACACCAGAAAGATCTCAGTCTGGCTGCCCAGCTCCCCCCACTCCCCTTCTGAAATTCACCGGCCACTTAGCTTCAAAATGTGAGCAGTACTTTTCTCCCAAACTTTTAGCAGATGGAAAGATGCACACCCACTGTAAGAATGCTCACAACTCCTGTGATTTCTTTTATAGATCTCTGATACTATGTACTTTCAAAATTTGTTCCAAATATCTATTATACAAAGGAACAAATGGGCATTATGTAGCTGTTGTTATGTAGCAAACATAAGAAAGTCATAAAGTAAAACATAACATCACCTGAGTAATTTATAATTTGGTTTTTCTGATAGTTAAATAGGCTCACCCTAATTACTGAGAAATAGACTGTCATTGAAGATCTTTCAACTGGACAGAAACTAATTACAGGAACCTCGCCACTATCATTTCCCCATTTTATTGAGGCATAAGTGGGAGGGAGCAGGAGCTGAAGCATCTGAGGTCATCTAACAGACCAATGACCAAGAGATCGCAGAGCCAGCCATACATCATTTTCCACTGGATCAGCAAGCAGACCCCACTAACTCTGCAGCTGAAAGGTCACTGGGGAGAGCTGAGGGAAGTGGCAGGCACATGGAGCTGGGTATAGAGGACAGGGAGAGACTGGAATCGACTTTTTTGAAGCTTGCAGCTCTATTGCATTAAGCACAGCATGATGGACTGTATTTCAACTCTGACTGTTCTAGTTTAGTGGTATAGTCTAGCAGAGATATTACTAGGCAAGGTTTCAGTGGCTTTGGGGTGAAAATAAATTGTTCTAAACCTCCTGAAACAGAGCCTAACACTCTCTCCCGGAGACCACACCACTGAAGTGCAACATACGTTTAAGTGGACAGTCAGAGTTCAAACATATGCAGTCATGCTGGTATTTCACAAAGTACCCATTTGAAATGAAAAAGAACATGAGGATAAGGCCATGGGAATTTTTCACCATCTGTGATAATAATTCAGAAAAAGCCTGGCATGCAATCTGCAAAAGAACATTCCCTCCCGGGTTTGCAATTCCAGGATTTACTTCCAGGATTCAATTATTACATTGTTTTTTTAATGCCTTACGATTGTTCACAGCAGCAGATGATTCCTGTACTTGGCACAACTCTTGGAATAAGTTGCCATTTGGTTTAAAACATTTGACACAATGTATTTGGCACAATACTCCCAAATGACCAGACCCAATGCCATACATAGGCCAATTTCCAATACAATACTCTGCTATAGGTTGTCTGGTTCTTTCACATCANCATTCTATGATTCTATGTTTACCGAAATGAGAGATTAAGGGCTGATGTAACACCAAAAAAAATTACATCAATTGGTTTTCTTAGTAATTTGGGATTTTTTACACCTGTTTACAGTTTAATAATTGTTAAACAACAAATCTGTAGAGGTACACATGAATTAGGATTATAAAAATTGATTACATTGTTAAAAATCCTGGAAATTGCCATTAGGAAAAGGGATATTACCAGACTAAGTCAGACTGACAGCTTGTCCAGGTAGCGTTTCCCTTTCTGTGGTCAGGGTAGGGCTGTGCTATGGGCAGGCTGGGAAGCTCAGACAAAGCAGCTGCCAGCACCCGAACCAGTATACTGCCTGATAAAACCCGCCTCTGGTGCCTCCTGCTCCCTGATACCATTGTCCCTTCACAGGGTGTGCCTGACTCAGCACTGCCTCTGCTGCCTCTGGGCATGCAGGGTTGGATCCCTATTTTCAGGATTATTATTTCCCCCTATACTGAGGGAATCTGAGGAAGTTATTCCTAGCAGTTTCCAATAAAGTCCAGCCTGCTGTTTTTTCCCGTTATAGTCCTCCCTCTCCCTGGAACTGAATGGTACAAAACGAATAAGAAATGACAGAATGAAATATAATCAAAGTGTACAGTTGTAGAAGAACCTGCTTCATGGGGAAGTTAGTTCCTAACTCTCTCAGCCAGTGACTGGGTTATGCTTAATATATGGTACTTTTCTGCTTACATACTTTAAAATTCTGATGTCAAATGTATTTAATCCTATTCAGTTCATGTCCTCAATCATTTCTTTTGATAGCAAGCTCCATTGGCTAATCATTTACTCCTGAGTCAGTTGGGGCTTGCAACACACTAGTTATTAATCAGATCAGGTTTTGCACTCATTAATGGTGAAATGCAACTGAAAAATAATCACTCCATCTCAACCAGTCTGATTCCAGTACAAATGTGAATGTGGATTTAACTGAAACCTTCACAGAACTGAACACTTCTGACCTCAGTGGGAAGATCAGAGAACCCAGGACAAAACCCTGCTCATGACTTTTTCTCTGGTTTGGCCTTGTCTGAAGTCCAGAACAGCAACAACTCCAATCCTGAGACCATAGAATCCAAAGGCAATCAAGACACAGCTAGAAGAAAAGGATTTGGTGACCATCCTTGTTCTCCTTTCGTTATTATTATTAAACAAATCTCACCTTACAAACTTTTGCAGTCAACTCCCTTATGTTATATTGGTGTTAGAAACCAGAATATCTTGTGTGAAACCACAGGCACTTTAAAGCTTAGGCAATTTTGGACATTTAACCATTGTATTGGTCTAAGGTTGCCATCACTGATGTTTGCCACTTGTTCCTCTCCAGTCAGGCTGGTATATCACCCTTCACAGTACTGTGCTACAGCCCTTCCCCTGCTTTGTGGCCCCATGTGTCAGGGTCATCCTCAGGTAACCAACAAGCTGCATTTGTCACATAGCATCCTGGAGCAGGAGAAAGGCTGCTGTCCTTTGCTGCTCAGAGGTGCTCGCTCACAGAAGCCTAGCAGCAGACTTGCTAGACAGCAGCATCTCTTTTTTCCATGCGTGACCCTCCACTGAGATGTTGCTGCCTTGTATGAGGAAAAGGCAGACAGGAAAGATCTGCATTTGAATAGTCAAGCAAATGCCTGCCTATTTATATTTATAATCCTGGCCCAGATGCATGTTGGCAAGCAGGGCTATATGAGTGTATATAGGTAGGGACATAAATAGATAAGTAGATGCAAAAGTGCAAATGAATGTTGCATATCCTTTTATTTCAAGTAAAACTTACAAAGCAAAATAAGAATAACTGATATGGTTACCCAGCAATGTAAACATCTACAGGGGGAACATATTAAGGCAATATTTTAACTTAATTTTACTCAGAGAGGGAGTTTTTAAAAGGCACACAATTAACTGAATTGTGAATTGGAACAATTAAAAATCTGATGCCGATAAACAGGTCTCTGTAGAGTAGTGACAAACTTGCAATGGCATCTTTTAGAGTCCAGGCACTAATACCAATGGCTTTATTTCCCTTATGCTTCTTGGGAGTAAGAGATTAGAACAGTTTTCCTGCCACAAACAGTCCTAAGAATTAGTGAGCACAATATTGCATCTTTATACTGCTAAAAGATATTTTAAACAGCCCTCTAGAGATACAAAATTAGAGATGGATTTTCCACTATAAGGTGCGCATGCTTACTTGTCCTAACCAGTCACACGTACAACGTGCAGCTGGGTGCACAATTCCTTCATGTTAAAGGCAGGTATTGCACCATATAGTAACACTACAAAGCTGAATGTACATGGTACCAAAATGTTAAAGCCATGAAGTGTCATCACTATTGTGGTATCCTTCACTACATTTAGACTAGTAAAGCAGTCCATAGCCCACTCTCTGGCCTCTGAGTTTTCACTCAGACAGCTAAATACTGTTTAAATAGGGGTGACTGCCTCTAATTTGCTTACAGCTTCCTGAATGGTGCTGGAACATTGGCTTAGGAAGCGCTATCTGGCATGAACCCAAGTGCATGTTGGAGAGCACTCTAGCCATTAGTGAACAACTGCAGGATGGTGTTTGAGTCTGTATCCTGGCACTGTCTTACTGGTGTAGGTGCAGCCTGTGGTACTTGTGTTCCTGAGGCTATTCTGCTCCATACAGCCCAGTGGTCTCAGCAGTGCTGCCTGCTCTCAGGGCAGCTCTGACTTCATTTCCAAGGCTTCCTTGCATGACTGGGATGCTGCAAAACAGTTCTTCCCAGCCAGAAACTTTGTTTTGTCTCCCCAGCAAAGCTGGTCTTGGAGTGAGAATATTGGGTGTCTGCAGGTCCTGGAAGAGGGGTAGGAACTACACCGAGACAGGAAGACTTGTAAACTGTAGACAAGCGTTCACACAATTGCGTTATGCTGAAGATCTCCCAATGAGCTAAAACATCCAGCTACCAGTCCAAGAACTTCACTGAGATCTTGGAGTTATACTGAGATCAGATTATCTAGGGGATGTGGCAGGTGGGTTGGAGAAAAAGAAATGGACTCTCCATCCACTTCTCCACTCATTTCTTGCCTGATGAATTTACACAATTACGAAGTACTACAATACTTGTTTTATCACTCTCTGGCATTGATTTAGTGAAAGATTCGCATTATGTTGCCTGCCACGAACTTTTACACAAATGGTTACTTGGTTTATGGGCATCAGGTATTTATATTCATCAGATAAGCATAAATATACCTGAAACAGATCCTTTTGGGAAAAAAAAAAAAAAAAAAGCGCTATAGTTTTGCAGTATTACAGCTACACAAAACAAAAATTATCCTGTGTTACCAGGCCTAGAAACAAATTTGTTGAGGATCATCAAATATGTTCCTGCAGGAAATAGGTTTGTGAAAGACAGTGATCATTTTAATTCAATTACTGACCTATTTTCTAGGAGGGAAAGATTAAAGAGACTTGTTAGTTTGTGTTTTTCCCATGCAGGCATTCTCCTAACAATCACTTTTTGATGAAGTGTCCAATCTAGTTTTGAATAGCTCCAGAAGAAACTTTTCCATTAGAAGATTTACCCATCTGTTTCCGAGGAAGATACAAGAGTGTGAAATTTATCTATTGTTCTTAACTTCTTGCTGCTGTCTTGATGCAGAGATGGATAAATTTTAAAAGGTACATGTAAACCAGATGTTTTATTTTGTATACCCTAGTGCTTATACAGCTACCGTTGTATCTGCAATTGTCACAGCTCATGCAACCACTGACTATTTTAGACAATGATTTTTTTGTTGTTGATATTATGATTAGCTATTTACAGAGGTCTGTAAACGTAGTGTGGGTGTAGAAAACATACAATATATGGTCCTTGTTTGTAGAAAGATATAAATGAGGCATCATTCCCTTCATATTGGTACTAAACCTTGCAAACTGAACTCATTACCCTGAAGTTACCAAACTACCAGCTATGCAGAGAAGGGACTGAGGTGTGTGGGGCTGTCAAGATAAAATGCTGCAGAGGCTGCCAAGCCACGGTGCTGCTGGCACTGTACAGCAGCACCCCCCATTTCTCTTGAAAGCCTTTATCAAAAGCAGAGTGTGTGCACTCCCAGCTAGCAGAAGGAGCTCCACTGGCCGCTGTAGTTTCATACTTTGCTTTTCCCTCAGTGCCCAAGGGTGCTCCTTTCTTTTACTTCTTGCAGGGAAAAGAATCCTTCCAAACAGACTTACCATTAGTGTCTGCCATTCTGTTTCCTTCAGCTCCTGAAATTGCAACTCAGGCCAGAATTTGGAATTTTGCTGTAAATAAATCAGGTATGCAGTTACTAGTGTCCTTCTTTCTTTGTGTGTTCTTTAGGGTTCTGACCCTCTGTGTGAGAGCAAATGCTTGCGCGTCCCACTGTGGTCAGGATCTCATTGTGCTTGCCTTGCAGCACAACTTAAGTCAACTGGAATAAATGGGCTCATGCGTGCAAGTGCAGAATGTAGTCCACAGCTTTTATTTTTCTGAATTTGTTTTGGTAAACTAGTGTGTGGTGGGAGAGTGAGATTAGGATTTGTCAAATTCCCAGAGTTTTTCCTCTGCGAGAAGTAGGGAGGTTGCAAAGGACTTAATGTATGTATATATGCACACACACATATGTAAGTAAAGATTTGCATATATTTTAAAAATATTTGCTTGGAAAATTATATCTGCTTGTATTGAATTCTGGAAACACCTCATTCCTGTTTCATAGCAAGATCTGTAGCAATGATATCATTTAGTCTGAATATTTAATAACATTTTTTAGCAGGTAGCAGTACTTAGGAACATAAGGGCTCTTATATTTCGTTTTAAGTGAATAGCTCTTCTGAATTCCTGCTCAAAGATTTCAACCTGTGCTAATTTCCAATTAAACTCTCATGTCATTTAAAACGATACATCTTTAAAAAAATATATCTTACTAGAAAATAGTGTAGCAGAGTTATCTTCTACTAACACAATGGCAAGACAGGTATCCTGTTTTCTTCTGTCAGTCTTCAGGTTCGCACTTACTGCCCACCTTTTTCTTCTGTCCTCCCATTGTAATTGTTTTCTCTTGTACTTCCTGACATGACATGTGCTTACACTAATTGGACATCTAAATCACAGTGAAAAATTTGCATGTTGTAGGCTCCAGCTTTAAAAAATGCCAAATGTTACTAGTTGAAATGACAAAAGATATGCAGAAAAAAGATGTTTTAATAACAGGACATGGAAACCTTGTTCTGATCTGTTAGTGTTGTGACCATTTGGATGAAACAGATTCATGGTATTTGGGTAAAACATAGCTGTGAAATAAGTCTTTATCTCAAAAATTCTGCAGGAAAAAAGTATTCTTGAAGGTACAGCTCCATTTGAATCATACCTTCTGCCCTTATAAACATAAAATTTCTATTTCTCTCAGTAAGGGATGTTTTTTTCTCTATATATTCCACCTTCAACTTTTTATGGTGCATCTGATCATATGCACTGATTTATTTCTTTTAATAAAGCTTTGTTTTCCAGATGCATGTGATTAAAGAGGAGAAACAGATACTCAGTGCATCAGCACCCAATTAAACAGCTTTAATGGCCATGGAGAATAGCTTGCAAACATTACTGAAGTGTTATCCAAAAACTAAGCTCAAGGATGATAGAAAGTCTATTTTTTTTTTTCAATAATTTTCAGTAATAACATGATTTCTGGGGCCTAACTAGGTATTTGGACTGAACATGCTGAGTACAAGTAAATCCAGTGTCAGAAGGCAGCTATTCAGCAGGGCATGACTGTGAAAGGCTGGTGTTGATGCTGTTCTGGGCAAAGGAAAACTCTGTGAACCTTCCTTGTCTTGGTGCATGAGGGTATCTCTCCAGCGTGCATCCCAGAGACCAACAACATAGGGGAGATAGAGCAGACCGTTGTGTGGGATCCCACAAAAAACAAACCTGCAGAGTACTGTGGTCATGAAAATGCCGAGCAACAGCTCTTTAGCCTTTGTGTAACATCAGCCTAGCTTGATGCCCTTGGCTTAGTTGTTAAATCTTCTGGGGATGACTCAGGGAAATGTAAATTCCCTTTTAGTTTTCTGTTGACAAATCCGCAGTTTTAAATAAATAAATTGGTAACAGTATCTGACATCATCATCTTGTTAATGGAAGTTTTATCCTCTAGCACCAATATTATCTTTGACCATTATACACTCTGACTGAAAAAGGAAGTACAGTGCTCTGTAAAACAAGATAAAATAGGAATAACAGAATAGGGTGGACATTAGCAGGGAAGGATGGTCATTGAATCTAGGATACTTCATTAGGACTCAGGACATCCAAGTCCAGTTTCCCTTTCACCTAATAACTATCAACTGACTGGGGAAATGATTTGCCTCAGCACCTTACCCTAAAAGGTTTTCTTTCTTCATTTCACCTAATTAAAATGTTCAAGTTAGGGACTTTCTCTAGCTATGTACAGTGATTAACATAAAAAGATGTGTTGCTTTGAGTTCTTTGGCTACATATGCACTAATAAATTAAATAGTGACATCTATATCTTTAATAATTTTAATCTCTAATGGTGGACTCCTATACCTTTAAATAATGATTACAATAAAACAATATTGTCTCAGTGTACATAAATCATGTAAGATAAAATCATAAGCCTGTGTAATATACTAATACTTTTTTTGTATTGCATGTAACTACCTATTAAACATATGTATAAAATTGTATATTAAATGAAGAATATGAAGCAATGGACTTTACATTTTACTCTTTCTTTTTCCCACTCAAGATACAGAACTAACTGTTTAGCTATAATGCTTTTAGTTTTGTAAGACAGAGACAGTTTATCTTACTCCAGAATATAAAACAGGGTAATTAACTGCATGTTATAAATACTACATATGTTATTTTCATTTATATTACTTGATTAGTATTGTATTTTACCTTTTAGTATTTATTAATCTAGTGAAAAAATTCCTGTCAGTAAAATAGTGCTGATCATAAAAGGAATATGTTTTTCCTTTGTGTTAAATAAGGCTTTGACTTGCAATTACATGAATTCTTTCTCTGATGTAAATAAACCCACAGTGGTTTCAAGGAAGATATTGGAGGAGCTCTGCATCGAATTTTGTGCATTCATTTGGGAAAAGAATTGAAGTGATTTTCTGCCCTGTAAAAGCAACTTCTGTTACTTCTAGCTACTTCTGGAAAAGACTGGGTAGTGCCATGGGTTTGATTAGCTCATCTTTTTTCTTTTGACTCAGGGACAGGGAAAATAATGAATGACTAATCACTTCAGGTTACTGTTTCTTACACTGAGACTATTACAGAACCAATTAAAAAAGTCATACAGAAAGCTATATAGATGTGATTAGGTTATAATAGTAATGCAGGGAATTGTGTATAGATAATTATTCTTCAGTACAGAAATTCCAACAAAGACTAATCAGGAGACACATCAAACACCTAAGAATCACAATTGTGTCTGTACATCATTTTAAAAACTGCAGATATATTGTGTCTTTTTAAACAATAGAGGGGAAAATTTACCCTGGGCTCTTTCCTTCCTTGCCTTGCACAACATTGCCCTGCAGTTTTTACAGAAGGTCAGCTTGCACTACATTCCTGCATTAACCATAGTTGGGGTGTAATTCAAAGCAGCTTTGGACCTTCTTTAAATTCCACCATCTGGTAATAGTTTCCTAGGGACTAACTCACAACTGTGGACTACAACAGCACTGCACACGCCATAGCTCAGCGAGAGAGGGGATTACACATCTACATCAGGAGCTGCTGAGTTGGACTCAGAGGCCAGCAGTAATAACACACTTGCAGCAGCCCAGGTGCAGAAGAGAATAGACAGACAGTGAATTGAGGTAGTGCTGTGCAACACTTTGTGTCCGATTTCTATGAATGGGGAGAGAGGTCAGGAACAAACTTGTTTATATTGTTAGTTTCGAGTATGTCTGCTATGCTAACATCACATTTTGAAATGCAGAAGTGCTTGTCATGTGTATGCAACTCCTCCTGACCTCCTGCACTGTATCTCCTTCAATCCTCCCATATCACCTCTCTCGTCTCCTCTGCACTTGTGCTCAGAACAGGTCCTGCATCTCCCTGCCAGCAGCTCATATCTTATTTCAAAGCATATGACTCAGTACTATGTCTCCTCTTTTTCATTATTTATACCATGTGCCCTACACAAAGTCATGTTACTCGGTTCTGAAAACCCTGGTGCAATTCAATTCACATCAAAGCAGCCAGTTTGTCAGCTTCTCCATCACCTAAAAGCTCTATGCTCACTGCTCAACCTCCCTGAGCATATCTGCTACTTTCCCACCTTCTGCCACGTAAAAAAACCCAACACTTCTACCACTTCTACTTCCCTGCTACTTACAGGGAAGATGTGAGATAGAAATTGTCTTTCTTCTTCCCTTTCTCAGTGTCTGCTGACTATTTAGCTGTCCTCTTTTCATGTGTTTGTCCCTCAGGGCAGAAACAGTGTTCAGAAAGTATTTAGGAAGCACAGAGCAATGCTTAAGTAATAATTACTAACGTCATTGTGTACCTAGCTGCACAACTCACCACGTATAGTTCCTATTTTATTCCAAAATGCATTTTTATATCAATTCTTGAAATGTTTCAGGCAACAACATTTTCCCTGTATGTGAAATAAAACCTTCTAAGAACTGCTCATTGAGATCCATTAATCAAACAATAAAAGGAAAATTTGAAAAGCTTCTCAGCACCAGCCAAACCCCTGTGAGCTCAGCCATGTTACCACATCCTGTCTCTTGTGTTCAACTGGAAATCCATTTCTGGATGAGCACAAGCTGTAGTCTGAATGGGTTCTGAGGGTGGTATGAGTTGCAACATGAATTAGAGTACCAACCTAATAAACTCTTAGAAAATTGCAGTCTTATATCTTCCTAAGGTCACCTAAAAAGATAAATTCTAACTATAATTAAGCCTTGATTTGACCTGTTTCATAGACTTTATCTTCCTCTATTTTTTAATTCTTAATTAGTATTTAGCATTTATACAAGTCTGCGTGATTTAAGATGCTGAATGATCTATGAGTTCAACAGAGTTCTCAGCTGAAGGACAAGTATTTTAGTAAATCTGAGACCTGACCCAAAGGCTATTTCCAGCAGTTTGTCATTTAGTACAGGGAAGGTTAGGTAGGTTACAGTGATATATGATCTTTCATGCTCTGAACCTAACAGCACAGTTGAACTGCTCTTATGCCTTTCATTAACTGTATGCGGCTCTTTTCTTATACAGAATAAACTGAAAATGTGACAACCTTCCTACCCATGACTGAAAGAAAAGTGAAAACTTGTGATAAGTTTGGTCAGTCCATCAAAACTCTATGCTCAGTCCGTGTATGCCTGCATGCAAATTTCTGCTGAGATTATTTTGCACTCATTCATATAGCAAGGGGGAGGGGGGGGAAATCTTGGCAAGAGCTCCATGTGGAGCCCTGCCAGCACACTGCATTAAGCAGTCACCCTGGTGTGGGAGCAGCCTGGGGAACGCCAGTGAAAAACAGCACCTGCAAGTGTTCTGGAAACGTCATGGGGCTACAGAGGGGGTGGAGAAAGGATGTAAGTGGGCAAAATATGATGAAAAATGGCTAAGAGCCATGAGCAACCAGGGCATGTGGGGAAGCTTTTTTTGCTTAAGGGAGCAAGTTAGTAGAACAATTCTTCTCTTCCTTTCATGTACACATAAAAACTAGAGCTGTTAAAATTTCAAGGAGTGAGAAATGGGCATTTTTTCTAAACAAACAGTATTTTGAAAAATGCTGCCTTGTTTTGCATTGTTGCCATTTTTCCCCTCAACATTTTCCATCAGAAGACTGGCAAAAAAATAGAAAGAAAATCTGGAAGATACTTATTTTTCTTTAGCCAGCTGGACAGATACCAGAAAAACCAAATAAACAATAATTTCAGGAGGCAGTTCCTAATGTAGTTTATAATCACAAGCATTTTAATCAATAGTGCTCCAGTTTTTTATTGAAAATCTTTTTAGGTGAAAAATTTCCAGAAAACTCTAAATATAATATTGAGAGCCTGATTCTATCTGTAGGTTGGTAAAACAATTCTGTTGAACTCAAATTGCCTTGCATACAACTGAGCAGAATGTAGAGCTGGGAGTCTGTTGTGCACTCCTATGTCAGCTTGGGGGTTAGTATATGAAATTCTTCAGTAGTGATAGCCCTTTTAAAAAGTCTTCCAATATAGAGCTATGAATCAAATACATATGGATATGAGTGAAAAAGGAAGCAAAGTTGCACTAATCTTTCTTTCAAGGTAATTTTATAACCCCCCTAGCAATAGCTGAAGAAAGAGATCAGTTTTCAGTAAGAAACAAACCCAGTCCTCAAGGCAGAAAACTTCTAACAGCTAGAAATTATGAAAACCAACAACTGGTTTATAGAAAACCAAGATGTGCACAAACAAAACTTGTGCCCTTGCTTTCCATTCAGCTTATGGAGGGAGTACTCTGCCCCTATCTGTCTCTTGCCTGGTTAATTTCCATTTCCATAGCAGGGTTGGGAGGAATTAAGGAGGAAAGACATAAGGCTTCTCCTATCCATGCCTACCATAATGTCCTTACCAAGGTAAGACTGAGAGTAGCATGCTAGGAACAAGTGGTGGGAGATCCCTTTTTCTCCTACATGAATGCACAGGCAGTTCACCAGTGAACACATCATCTCTGGTTTACTCACCACAGTCTGATATCAGCACAAATATGCATGTGTGTGGTGGAAGTCTGAAGAGCATCCACAGCATAACACTGATTATTTCATTCAGGCAAGCCATGGCAGTGAAAACATGATTCAGGCACAGTGTTGAGGAATACACCTCAGCTTATAACTTCTTCCTATTGCATGACATTAATTTGGTAATGGAAGACTGTTCAGAATCCCTTCAGCCCTGGGTAACCTTTTTCCATAATGATCTTCCTAAAGTGACTAAATAAGCTGGGCTTGCTTCTAAGTACTGCAAGGCTGATTGTCAGTAGATGCATATGACCTTGCTGCGTGCAATCCCTCCTTTGCTCTAAGACGCTGACTCAGTGCCACATACAGGATGAGTCAAGGACATTATTTCAGGCGCCTTAACTTCTGTAGCTTTGGAAATCAGCTATTCTGCAGTGCCTTCCATGCCTTCACAACAGACATCTGCATTTCTTCTATACACAGACCAAAAATAAAGCCTTTGAAAGAAGGAAAAGCCCCAGCACAGTGAGCAGGTGCAGAAATTCATGCTGGGAAGCTCCCCTTTGCATCACTTCTCCTGATGTCTGCAGGGAGTTCTTGACTGGTTGCACTTTTCTGACAGCAGACGGGATCACACTAGCACTGATCACACTTCTTGTTTTCCAAGAAGTAGACACTTGTAGCTAGCAGTGGCCTGAGGGGTAGTGCCTTTCATTTGCCTTGCATCAAAGTAAAGTTTGTGGGGTTGTTTTGTTTGTTTGGGTTTTTTTTGATTGTTTGATTTTTTTTGTTATCCTTAAGGTTAAAGTAGAACAAACAGCATGATTTCTAGCTTTCTTTCCTGGTTCTGCTAATTATATTATTGTCACCTGGGCTATATGATGCCCTGATTATAAAGGAAGAATATATATCTTTCATTCAAGACCAGTCTAGATCCTACAAACACTTCAGCATGAGACTTTCCATGGAAAAAACCCCAACATCCCTGTGCACTGGACCAGAATCTTTGACAAGAAACGACACTGGGCAGAACAACCTCTAACTGTGATTATCTGCACTGGTACATGCAATGTGCCATTCAGCACAGTCAAGGCTTGTCTGCAGTGCTCAGGGCAGCAGAGAAGCATGAAAGCCCTCCTGTCTTGTCCAGTGTGCAGGGGCTGTGGTGCTGCAGGGTGAAGGGGAACCCCTCCACTTCCACAGCATCCTTCTGAGGGGGTCCAAGGCGCTTTGCTAAGGGAAAAGTAATTACGCTCATGGAATTCTGGAATATAACTGTGCTATTGCTTATTAGATTTCATGCAAAAAGTCATTGTGTGGAGATTTAAAGGGCCATGGTTTTAGTGGTCTATCTAAGGAAGTTTTAAAAATTGACACTTGATTGACAAGGCACTCTTTTAAGAACAATACCAATAACCCAAACCAGTGGAAAACATTTTTGACATCGCTGGAAATTAAAATTTCTCTCTGCTTTACTGCATCAGTCCTCCACATTGCTTCTAACATTTAAGAATCTGCTGAATTTTCTCTACCAATTTCTGACATTTTTACTATTTGTATGATATATTTGTTATTTTTAACCTAAATCTCCAAGACAGCTAGGCTGAGAAAATTCTAGGAAAAAGAACAGCATCATGAAATTAGAATGGCCTTCAGGAAATAACAAATCTACAAGGCTTTAAATAATGTATTAAACTTTCTGTTTCAAATTGCCTTTTACAGCTGAGTGATAAGAAAGACCATTTGGGGATTTAAACTACTAAACATTTTTCAAAATTTCAGCTACTGGAGAACATACAAACCTAAAATATTTTCTGTCTTTTTTATTTTTTTTTCTTCACCAAAAGAAAGTGATTTGGTGTTTGCCAGAACAAAATTAGCTAATGTTCCTGCTAAATAAAAGGAAAAAAAATAGCCTGAATTTATCACAGAAATTAATCCAGCTAATTATATTGGAGAGAGCGCACGTGTTATCTAAGGCCTTCTCGTTCACACACACAAAATGGCACACCTGCATCCATCAGCCCTGTCAAGCTGCACTCATGACATCCAAGAATGAAGCCTGGTGTCTCTTCCATGGCACAGACTCCCGCAGAGCATCAGAGTCACCCCAGGTGCCACCCAGGTGGTCCACTGAAAGTGGCTGCACTGAGCACTGTGGAAGCAGCTGGGGTTGTGGTGCTTCAGCACAGACCAGGGATACCTTCTGAGGAAACACACTGCCCAGCCTCAGACAAGGGATCTGGTCTTTTCTCCACCAGAAGCACGCCTCTCCTTTTGCCTGGTGATGTGGGTTTTCACACTAAGTGACCCACAAATGTGGTGGGGAAAAGAGGATGGACTGGTTTTGTGCTTTCTTCAGTTTGGGGGAGTGGGAGCTGGAGAGGTGTGCAGCAAGATCCAGAGGACCTGAAGGGAGTCCTCAGCAGTTAGGGCAACTGCAGGTGAGGGTAAAGCTTCCCTGAGCCCCACAGCCAGCCCAATGCCAACATGTGCTTACAAAGGAGTTGTCAGATTTCCAAGACAGTTTTGTGGAGTGCCAGCCCTGAGGCAAACCTCTCTTCTCCAGGGAGTCAGATACCTTGTCTAGAGGGATTTCTCCTGTCAGTCCTATCTCTGCCTGGCCCGCTTATTTGTTAATGCTCATTTGTGGAAGGGGTTGAGAGTCATTAGCTCCCTTTGAACTCAGTATGAATAAAACCAATTCAGCATCACAAGCCTGAAATGATTTTCTGTGAAATCCTGGCACTAGTCAGGCAATGAAATTAGTGGGTTGTTATTTGGTCTTTCGTCCAACAGATGCACACTTTTACCACCTGAACATGACCCTTCCCTTCTCTTACCTCTTTAAGCACATCTCCTGCTCCACTAGAAAGGAAGGACGTAAAGATGAGGTAGATCTTGCTAATCTAAAAAAAATCCCTGATATTTCTTAACAATAGAGGATGCTTTCTGTGGCTTCAAACTTTCTCAGATTTTGAAGAAGCAGGCTGGAGTTTTCTGCCTAGTATCTTTTTCAACCTAAGTTTTGGGCATGGAAATTTCATAGTCAAAATAATTCAGCTGTTTCACAGAACAAGAAGAGAACTAGTATTGAACTATGCCTCTTAAAAAAAAAAAAAAAAATGGGAAAAAGAACAAGGAATTTATGATGGAGAAAGCAAAGAAAGGAGTAGATGTATAGAAGCCAGCAAGGAGAGTAAATGAAAGAGTATGTAAGAAACAAGTATGCACAGATGAGGAGGATAGGATCTGAAATGAGTGCTAGGATGCCCATAAAATGAAAATTAATCATGTTACCATTTTCAGAGTGTAGTATATGTCTAGGGGTTGTTTAATGCAGTATTTTATCAAACTTGTGCAAGGTGACTTGCAGCCACAAAAGGTTAGGCAATAAGGCAGCATTGCTTCATTGTCATCTCTTCCTGATTACATTTGAGACAACACTAAAGAATTGTTTCTTTTGCTAGTAAAACACATCTCTGCTCTAAATCTATTAAATTCATCAAGTCTGTTGAAGTGGGAATGATTACTTGCTTTTTGAAACTAAAAATCATTACAGATGTGCAGGCCTTTCATTTTGACTCCAGACATCTTGGGGAGAACTCCAAATATGCAAACCACCCCCAGGCTCCAAACCATGAACTGACTTTATGGTATTAAGGTTTGAAAAATAGGGAAATCACATGGAAGACTGAAATATTCTGTTTAAAAAATGTAAAAATGTTGAAGTGATCTTTCTTTTTTTTCTTTTTCTTTTTTTTCTTTTTTAGACCAGAAAAAGCTTACATTAATTTTTGAATTATTTGCAGTTGCACAAAATATTAAGTTCAAAATTTTCACCTGAAGCCTCTTACCCAATTCTACTCCACAATATAATATTGTCAACTGTCAACAGCAGGTTTTAGAACAGTAATTTATCTTAACATATTTTTTTTTCTCCCTTACTACTGTATTTGTGTGTGACCTACAAATTATAAAGGTGTTTGAACTTATACTGGTAGGGGAAGCTGAGTCCCTTCCTTCATCACAGAGTGAATTCCCCTTGTTTATCTTCATCACATTGCACATGGAGTGTTTTTCTGACTTCATCCCTCAGCACAAAGTCCTTTCTCTTACCATGAAGCAAACTCATTTTTTTTAATCCCTCATGGCATTGAGCAAAGTCATTTCCCTCAGCGTGGGCTTTCTGAGAAAGAAAATTATCTGAATACACCTTCAACGAAAGGTTATCTGAAAGGATTGCTGTGAAAGCGTCTGTAAAAACACCTGTGAAAGCAGAGTAATTAAGTGGTTATTGTTAACTATACTGTTACTGTGCTCTATTGTCGTGGGCTGCACACATACATAAGACCCTCTCTTTCCTTCACCATTCATTGTTTCTTTGTTTGTCAGTCATCCTACAATTATAAATTTGCTTTTCTTGTGTAAAGCATGTAGTGACAACACTTTCAGGATTTCTATCTGTATGAAGCTACATGGAAGAAATTAGAAGAAACAGAGGGGCATAGGAATTACCAAAGGAGATTAAATCAGAGGTCTATGTAATTCATTGTCTGCAAGAAAACACCAGACAATCTTTAGGTAACATTTCCTCCATGGAAAGTTAGTGTCTGAGATCTAGCTTGTGAAACAAATTGAATCATGAGAATTGTGACTTCTTTTATTGAAATAACAGCCAACATATGAACAATGAGTATTCTTTGGGGGGATAATATAATGTATAAATTTTAAAATATGTTAATACCTAGCCTCTTGAAAGAATGTTTTCCTTTTTTCAACACAAACTCACTCACATCATGCTACGAACTATCAAGAAAATGACAGCAATTTTCACTGACATGTAGTATGTTAGTTGTGTTTCATACTTTACATGAAAGCAAGTTCAACATATGTCCTGATCTAGCAGGAAATACAGCATTCAGTTGATAGTATTTCAGTATTACTAACATGAAAAATACGTGGAAACCTTTAATAAAAGCTGTTCTTAAATGCAGGCTCCATTACAGTTTTACCAATTTGAAACATTTTTCTTCTCACTTTTGTATGGCTCTTCCTGCTTGCACCTACAAGGTGGAGTACACAGTACAATCTTGTAATTTGTTGTAGAGAAGGATAAACTAACCCAGAGGAAATGCTACAACACACCTGGGACGTTTAGCTGTTCTTTAGATGTAAAAATTTCACTGAGACACTACAGAACATGCAGTTTGCACTGTGTTTTCCATGTTTACCTCCATGTACAGAGAGATTTGTTATGAAAAGAGTTGTAAATTTTGTTGTTGGTGGTTTTGGTTTTGTTTCATTTTTTAAATACAGCACTCTAAATATCACTCTAAAGCAGATAATGAAACTGATAAAATTCAATTAAACCTTGATATTTTCATTATAACTATGACTTCTAACACCTTCCACTTTAATTCAGGCATACAACTCCTTCACAAAGTAAAAGAAAATATTCTAATCATTAAAATAGCCACTTTTTATACCAGGAAATAACTAACAAAAACTTATTGCAAGAATTATTTTTCTCTTTATAGCTATCACTGCAACTTCTATCTTCTGTTAATTTTGGTCAACAGGCTCAAAAATGAATAGGAAGCATAAGAGCCCACCAGACAAACATGGACAACACAGTTAAGTAAATCACAAGGATAGAAAAGCAGATGATTTTGTTCACGTAGCCTGACATATTTGGTATGTGTTCTTGCTTAAGAGAAATACTAACATATATGATGTTTTTTACTCAAGAAGTGCACCACTTCCAAATGCATATATAAACTAAGAAAAGCTAAAAAACCCCTCACAACTTTTTGACTTTGGTCCATCCTTAGGAAAGAGATGTTTCTCATCTGCTAGCAAGGCATATTTGTCACATTTCAGGCAAGAGCATCTGAGTATGTTTTAGTTATCTATTTATTTGCTTGCCAGAAAGAACAGATGATGCTAATCACAGCAACGATGGAAGAGAGCATCCAAAAGGTCCACATGACTTTTGATTAAAGCATGTTAGATAGCATTTTAACTTCAAGTATTTTGTTGTCACAGCTCCCTACAGAGATGCACCTAATACATCTGTGCTTTTTCACCTAGTAATATATATGATATGCTAGCTTTCTTGCTGCTACTTTTTATATATCTTTTTCTATTTAAATCCCTTGATGATTTGATATTGATCTCTAAAGCTTTACCTAAAGCTTTAAAACATTTTGGAAAGACCCAGAACTGTCTTTTTCTACTGCTTATTCTACAGCTCCTTAATTCAAGTGGTTCAGCTCCACAGTTCCTCCTGGAACATGGAGAAATCCTTCACGCACAGCAAAATTTGGTTTCACCGTACCCTCTGATTACAACCCCTTTTACTGACATATGCTATTTTCCTTTACACACCTATATTACTGCATGGGCTTCTATGTGGCCTTCATTAGGAACTATGTGGACAATTCTGCAGCTGCAGAAAAATCTTTGTGCCTTGGCTATGCATGTATATTTTAGGTTGTACCTACACAAAGAAAATATTCTTATATGACCCTTTTTTTTTTTTCTGAAACTGATACTCTTGTATACTAATTAATATGATCACCTATAGATCTGGCACAGGAAAGGCTTTTGTTCAAAAAGGTTACCAGAAACAATTTTGCATAAACCCCAAAATATATCACCCGGACTAGAACATGTGAAATGTCTTGCTCAGACAAGCTCTGTTGCCAGTACTAATAGGGATCTCAGAGGCAATAAAATCTGTGTGCTCAGTGCAGGGAACAAAATTCAGCTTTGCTGGAGGATGGGACTGTGGCCACTTGGAGTAAGGGTGGTTGGACTGGCTAGAGGACAACATCCCAGAATGCTCACAATTATTGCTGAAAGAAGTAAACACAGATTTAAACCCAAATTTAAAATGTGAAGGCCCATTCACCTGCCAGGAGTGAGGAAATGACTGAGGATGTAACAGAGGAAGGAAACATTAAGGAGTTAGGATTCACAGGGATCTATCTCGAAGGATGCATTTCCACAGACAGGTGGGAAGCTAGGACACTGTAAAAATTCACCTCAAGGACTACATCAAAATTCTGGTTTGTTCTAATGAACAGGCTTAATCACTAATGAGAAATAACCATGTCTCTAAAGAGTCTTTGTTGTGATTTGCCATTGCATATAGACAAAACTGACATGGAAACAGAGTTGAACATTAAGCTGAATAGTAAGTTTGAATAGATCAAAAAAAACCCCTAATTGAGAAGAGTTACAGAAGGAAATTCATGGTACCAAATTGACAGAAAAATGAGATGGCAGACAAAATTCAATGCTGAAAAAGGCAAAATAATGTAAGTTGATAGGAACAACCTTAAGTATACACTAAAGCATAGTCATGAAAATAGCTCTTACCCATCAGGAGAAATGTATGCAAATAGCTCTGTGCAAAATGTCAGCTTAATGCTCAGGGCACATGAAATAATAAAGAAATGTTAGAAAAGGAAAGGATAAAAGAGAGCAAACATCATCATGTCGCTGTGTGCATTCCTGATGTGCCTACATCTTGAATCCTGCAGAAAGTTCTAATCGTGTCACTTCAAAAGGGACAAAGTAGAACTACAAATTCTTCAAAGAAAATTGATAAGGTTGGGCAATGACCTCCCTGTGAGGAGTAATTACACAAACTGGAACTCTTCAGGTTGAAAAAGGAATATGGGTAGAAGGAAAATATCATGTAAGTCTATAAAATTAGGAATTGCATGAAGATACTGAACAAGAGACTCATTATCCGTTATTTTTCAGAATGCAAGATCTAGGAAGAACCAAATGAGATTATCATTAGGAGGTTTAAAATAAACAAAAGGAAGTACTTTTTCAAATAAAGCATAATTCAGTTGTGAAACTCTGTTAATGTCAAAAGTATAAGTGGATTCAAAGGCAGATTGAAGACTTTCAATGAAAAATCCATCAAAAGCTATTAAACTCAGTGAAGTGATTACCACATACAGCTCACAAAGTCTCTGAAATGCAAAATACTGGGAGTAGCAAGAGTACAAGTTAAAGTGTCATTCTGGTTTTGCCCTGTTTCTTAGACTTCTTCCATAAGCACACTCTATTTATTCTTGTCAGAAACAAGATACTGGAGTAAATGCACTTTTGAGCTGATTCTGCACAGCTGTTCTACGTATATAACTCAGCTTTCGCTTAAGCCAACGAGGTAATTTCATTGACTAAATGGGAGCTGAATTAGGCCATCTGAGAGAATGACCCTCTCAATACGATCTTTTGCTAAAGCTAAACTTGTTAGATTGGTAAATGTGAATTCAAATGAAATGACAAAATTGGCCAAACCACAGGGTGCCTGTAATGTAGCTGCAAAACAAAAGCACTGTAGGGATTTATTTTAAAACTATATGCAAAGCCTATAGGTTTATGATTTATCTATCCTTGAATGTATGTGACTGGTCAGCTGACTGTATTTGCTCTTTCAAGCGGTAGCTGATCTGGTTGCATAACTCTTCTCCTGAGCTTATAAAGTGCATGGTCAATTCAAGGTCAGTCTATAGTTTTATGAAATTATGATGATAATAGATATGGCCAAACTACAAACATGTCACCTCCTTTTCTCAAATTACTCACTTTCCTGAGATACTTGCTAGTAAATGCACAATTAGATCAATATTATTTGATTTCTTTTCTTTCAGAGAAAGAACTCTTTTAGAAAACAAGTCGTGTCTTTGCAGACAGAATATGTTCTTAAAAAAGGAGGAAAATAAAACCAGACCAGAATAATTATTTTAAGAGTGTAAACCACAGAGAGAAAGAACATTATTTTTGATGTCGAGGAAATACTGTTTTTACATGTGAAAGGATGTGCTCAAGACATTTCTTGTCCAAGCAGTGTAACATTGCACCTATGCATAAGATTCACTTTATGCTACATGGGGAGAAGGAAGAATTCCTTTAAGTGCAGTGCCCTAAAAATGTGAAGAGTAATTCAGGTACCTAAACATAGACATTTAGTGCCAAATGAGATGCTCAGTGATAACTCAAGATACAGGCGTGGTGCTAACATATACGGCACAAGAATGATGGAGTACTCCCACTTTTCAGAGCTGTGATACTCAGGGGCACCTCAAAATATATTAGGGACATATATTTAGATACTTGATTAATTCCCTAGGTTTCAAATTTAAGCAAACTATGGGAGCTTTCTCAATGGACAGTAACAGGTACATCTCAAAGGCAATTCATCTCATCCTATGATATCATTTTAAGATTGACAGTATGTGTCACTTATTGAAGGTTGTCTTTCTCTGTAGAGAGCAGGTCTTACTGGGTAACTCAGGCTCAACTCCTAGTCCTTCTTCAGCCAGCACCAAGTGAGATGAAAATCCTACCTAGTTATTCTACTGGGGGACTGTTACGTTATTGCAACACAAATATTAATAATGTATAGGAGATTTGTTTCCCCGAGCTCAGAACAAGCTTTAAGAACTTAACATTTCTCTTACTTGATGAAAGAATGGAGTAAGGGAAGTGACCAACCCAAGCAGGCTACCAGCAGAGCTAGTAATGCAGTCCTTGCTTGTGCGTGGCTAAATATGGTATATAAAAGCTACTTTATCCTAATAATGAACTGTTAGTAACCTGGTTGGAAACAAAGGTGGAACCAATTAATTCTTTTTCAACTTTCATGATGAAGCAAATATTAAATGCAACTCATACTAGTGAATAAATTAATATGGTAAGAACATTAAGCTTCACATGGATGTTTATTGATAGGCAAATATAGGAAATTGAATGGGAAATAAAAGCGGTGGATTTTACCTTTAGTGTCTGGACTTACAGGGGATGTGTGAATATATACCTCAACCCAATATCACAATAAAGAGAAATGAAATTCATTACTGTCAGAGAGGAATACATTAACTTTACTGCATTGTCCCACTACTCAGTAGAACATCTCTCTAGGGAGGTATTGTAGGGCTTCTGCACACTGAGAACACCTTGATGGCCTATGTACAAAGGAAACAGCTTTTTTTTTTTAAAAAAAAATATGTCCTGTTAAAAGGAAGACCAGGAGCATGAGAACTTACAAGTAAGTGAGAAGAGTATTTCCACCTTTCTCTGAGTAATAAAAATATATTCTTGAGTTTTAGATTGATTAATAGTTGCTTTGTCTTTAACTTTTATATTTTAGTACACAGTAAGAATGATGTTCTCAAAAGAATCCTGATTTTTAGAATTAAAGAAAGAGAAGGATGTGTGGAAAAATGACATTTTTTAAACAGTGGATCCACATACACAACCATACAGTGTCTGTTGGAGAAAAAAACCTACTTACTATGCATAGAAGTCTCAATATGAATATTCATGGAGGTGATATGTACATGACAAAAGTGTTAATACTTCCATCTGAAGTTCCAAGAGGTGCCAATATGATATCTAAAAGCAGTATGTGCCATATTTTTACTGAGTTGGGGTTCACTAAATGTATGCTTTGAATATATTCATACATTGCTCAAAACAGGCCAGTGTAATCTAGTTTCTCATATCTTTGTGTATGTTTATTTATCTACACACACACATACGTGAACTTGTACCTTACACATTTTAAAAAAAATAATTGTACAGCAAAATTAAAACACAAATAAAGAAAAATGTGTGGCTTTTCTTTCCCTATTCTCTCTTCTCTTCAAGAAAAGAAGAATTTGAAAGAAATCCTGTCTATAAACATTATCATTTTGAAGGCCAATTAAAACAAAATATTTTAGACATGGATTTGAAAAATTTGCAGAAACCAAACTATGCCTTATTTTCTGTAAACATAACTAAGAACAAAATCAGCAATGAATTGTTCAAATATGAACTGACACAGTTCTTTGAATTCAAAACCTGAAGGCTAGAATCACTCCAGAGTTCTCAACAGGCTGGGGAAACCTGATAGCAAAAGTGTTGGCTCTCCTTCTTTAATTCTTGAGTTTTCCAGCTGTTGAGCTCTTCTGGATCCATCTGTCCTTCTTGGCAAATTTTTGGCATCTAGATGCCTCCCAGGGTGATAGATCAGTCACGGTCTCTTATGTATGTGTTCTGGAGTCTCACTGAGATGACGATGCAATATCTCTATATTTTTTAAATAGCTTTGTGTTTGTGCATCTGTATAAACAAACAGTTCTTCAACTCAGTTTTTCTGCAAGCCCAGAAACCCATCTTGCTTCACACCAATAATGGGCTTTGCCAGCTCTGAAGACAGAGTGGAGCTCCTCTGCTGTTCTGATGCATCAATATGTAAGTAGTCAATTGGCAGCTGGATTAGTGCACAGCATGCATTTTCTTCTTTGTGAGGGTTTTTTTTAAAAAATTCAAGGGTAAATGTCAAAACAATGCTGTAAAACCAATTAAGGAGAAAGAAAACAAGATTAGAGGTGCTACTTGAATTATTTATTGTTGTTCACTGTTGCCAAGTCTTTAAATAAGTACTTAATAGACCTTACTGTAACTCTCTGAGCAATACAGTAATTCATTTAATGCACAGTTCAGCAGTTTCTTAACATTAAACTGAAATGGTCCATACACTATGTTGCAAGTCTTTTTTAAGCCTCTTAAATTTGGACTGTTCACCATTTATGAAAATCTTCATGCAGAGCTAAATTTATTAATTTCATTCAATAATCTGATATACTAAACAGATATTGATTTCTGTGGAAGGGAATACCAAGATTTATTGACCAGAAAGATTAATTCTGACCAATTTAAAGCCAAGGTCAATATTTATCTTGAGTAGAAATAAATCTTGATATTCAGAAAAACAAGAAGCTCCTATGTAGATATTGCTATTTATAGTCTCAGTGTTTAAATCAGAAATATCTGGAAATCGCTCCTCCATGGATTTAAATTTCAGTTATGTGACCTTTTTCATTGTTATTAATATGATAAAGTGCAAAATACATTTGTTGGACTGAGGAAAACCATTATTCCTAGCTCATTGCCACCACTATTTCTAGTGAATATACTGAATAGAGTCAGGAAGCATTTACTTTTAAGAATTAACAGATTGGTTAACATAGCTATAGATTTACTGATTTGTGGTCTGGTAAAACCAGGAACCTCGTGATGTACACACAATTCAGCACTGGTCAGCAACATCATGTGAATATTCACAAAGCCCACATCTGAACCATGTGGAGGATGAAGAGGGTGGCACGGGGTCTGGATAAGGCTGGGGCACATACTTTGTTGTGGGGCCCAGAGGCAGACCAGCTCCACAATCTCACACACAGCACTGTCCAGGTGCCCACTTGTCCCAGCTAAGTCAGGAACTATGCCCTGTTCTGCAATATCTGGTTTGTTTCTTATTGATAAAACCATACTGTCTTTTGTGAACTATTGCATTACATAAGACCTATGGCTAGGGCACAAAGCAGGAATCCCAAGGTTACATACTATAAACTTAAATTATTTCTCTACATCACACATGTCCTGGTTCAGCCAGGAT
>VYZX01031233.1:14261-27635 GCA_013401335.1 Brachypteracias leptosomus | reverse complement strand
TGGAATAAGGGGTGGAGACAGTATACACCAAAGTACACTTACACAAGTATCAAGAAGCAGAGAATTGAGTCTTGTTCATGTAATGCAGCTTTTAGACTACTGCCTTTGAGGAGCAACTCAAATTTAGGGTTAACTAGTATATGACAGTGAGTATCGTGAGTATTTACAGTTTTGTTTTATTAAGTAACAGACTAACTAGATGTTAAGTGCAAATGTTTTTATGCAAAGAAGAAATGTTTTAGAAAATTGTATTATTTAGAGCTAAGTGATTTTGTATTAGTATAAAGTTGTATTTATCCAAAGCTGCAGTAATTTAAGATACTGGCACATATGGGTAGGAATAAGAGATTTCATAAACCTTCTAGGATCCTTTTAGAAACAGTGGAAGAAATTGTTCATACAGTTGCTGTGACTTATATTTTCCTCAATGCTTCTCCTTTTTCCCTACTCTTACCCTTTAAAATTTCTTTTTCTCCAGTTAGAAGATAAAACTCTCTAGAAAATAAGTAATGTCATATTATGCATCTAAATAGACAGTGCTCCCAGTTTTGAGCTACTGATATTAATCAGTGGTCCAAAGCCACAATCAAATTACAATAAAAAATAGTCCTATAGTAGATGTAGTTTTAGCAGAGGAGAAGGGAAGGATAAGGTACAGAGTGTTCTGTTCCCTTCACTACTAATATCATCTTTACTTCATATGGTAGAAGAAAATCTCCATCAATATCAGTTAGATCCACACCTCTGTGGATTACCTAACCAAAAGATTTATTTTTAAGTAGTTAGCAAGTGAACAAAGTAAGAAATGAAAGAATGAGAAGGGAAGGTTTACACTGAATTTATAGACACATTACATATATGTGTATATATATGCGTGTGTGTTTGTTATTTGTATATGTATATATTTAAAGAGATGGAGATATTTTGAACAGGTTGGTCTTAAGAAAACTGTTCTGCTTCTACTTCCATAATGCAAAAACAGATTTGCCATGTGCAGAAGCAGAAGAGAAATTCAGCATGGCCTGAATTTCTTGCATGATAGTGAAAAAGAGGGCCTTACTGAAGAAATATGCACCCATTATTTTAATTTTGTTTCTGTAAGAATATCATTACATTTTCATCATTGAGAGTAGAGAATAAACAATCAAAAAGCTTTGCTTAAGTTTGGCAAATTCTTTTTCTTACATAACAGTAATTAACCTTTTAACTGCTTATCTTACCAGGAAAAATTCAAATTGTTTTTGTGATTTGAATATAATTTCATCATTTGAACATAATATTTATATTCTTTTCCATATTTTACAGCTGATCTACTTATAACAATATTAGCAGCGTTATGAAGAGCCATCAAAGCTACTCTTAATTGACTAAGAATAGCGCTGACATCAAGTTCTTGAATATCCTGCTTCCACATACAGACCTTCTAGCTTTAATAGGATTAAGCTTTCTGTGCAGTAGAAGATCATCACAATTTTAAACACCCAAACTAAACCAATCTGAGATTCTCTCAAGTGGTAAGAGTCTTTCAAAAGAACAAGAGATAGCATAGAGAAAAAATAAATTCCAAGCACCCTCAAGAACTGGGCTTGCTAGGCCTTTTGGGCTGCTTTTATACAAACTCTTCTACCAGCTCCAAATTACTTCTGCTACAAATTTTGGCCAAGCTGGACCTACAGTTTTTACTATGGAGAAACACCGGATCTCCAATTTTACAGGCAAGGTAATAAAAATATTGTCAGAAGAAAGCATCTTCCAATATCATTCTAGCAAGTTTTCTATCTGAGTGCTCTCAACAGAGAAGGTTTTGCTTCTAGTTCTTTCATGCTCCAAATGCGATTTCATCAACAATTGGAAACAATCTTTTCCCATGAGGAAAGGGAAAGATGAGAAAGAGAAAATGTTTGTGAGGCAAATAGAGTTGAACCTATTTTGTAGGTCTTGAAGGTAAGAAATGCTCATGTGGATTTAATTGAAACTTGGACAAGAGGAAACCTAGACAGAGTATTTTCACTTTGTCACAGTAAACAATTTTAAACTGAGAAAAAATGAATCTCTAGGGAAAAATCACAATCAAAAAGAAATCCAGCTGAAAACTGGAGAATTATATTTCACAGATCACAGAGATGCTGTTTGAAGCATCTGGATGTCATCTAGTACAAGGTCCCTCTCAGAGTGGGATGATTGCTAACATTTGATCAGGTCAGCTATGGCTTTGCCTAGCTGAATCTTGAGAATTTCCAAGAATGGAGGTCTCATGGTCTTTGGGAATGTCATTCAACTAGAGATTTTCCTAATGTACAGTCGAAACATTCCAAACAACAACACAAAAGTCTTTCCCCTTGCTATATGATTTGTCAGTAGCAAGAATCTTTATAATTCTATTCCTCCAGCTGTAGGCTTCAGCTGGATCTCCCTTTAGCAAGCACTCCACCAGAGTAAATAAGCAGTTCACTCAGCCTCTCCCCATAGGTTATGCACGTGAGAAAGCCAATCATATTAAGATTCCTCTGCTGGACCCTCTCCAATATCTCAATATCCTTTCTGAACCAGGTCCAGGACAGGTACAGCCTCATTAAAATCAGAACCTCTAGAGTTTTTTTTAACTGTTTGTTTGAAATCCAGATCCATTTGGGATACCTTGACAACAAGTAGGGCACTTTCAGTGAGTAATGAAAAATAAGGTAACCTTTTCTGCTTATCCCTTCATACATTTCTCCCAGACTTTCCACTTTTATCTGTTTTGCTCTATAGACCTTGAACATATATTTCTCTTCCAGATGACTACTCTAAACAGTGACAGTGCTTTCTCAGGTAGACATGTAAGGAGCTACAGTAGATGATATCAACAGAGGTCTTTGGTGCACAGTAGCAGAAGTTTTTCTCCAGAAAGATGTGGTCTTTCTCCACTGTTCCTATGTGTGCCCAAGGAACTCAGCTCATATTTTCTTCCCATAAAGTAATTTGACAGCTTCCTAGTGTTTATAACCTTTCAGACAGAAAGAAATGCAGACACTTTAAGGCAATCCATTAATTCTACTGAGTCCAAAAGATTGCTAAGACTACAGAAGGCTTCCAACATGGCCAGCAAAGATAGAAAAGCTCCCTCCAGAGAATGAGAAAAAAAATGACACTGACAATGCAGTCATTTGCAACACCCATTGTTAGCAACAGAGAAGAGATTTTCTAGTACCTTATATAATTTTAAGATTGGTAATAACAGTGAACTTGATACATTCACTTGGCTATCAGTTTTCTTGTTAATCTGGGTTGATGAGTGACCCAGCTGCCATTGCAGCAAGCTCTGCCCCACCTGGGCCAGTGGTGGCCTTGTGGGAGCTCAGCCCTGGGCTCGTGACTCTCTATCCCACGGGCAGCAGCTGGACTTGGCAGCATCCTGGCTCCCGACACTCACAGGAAAGTCTCTGAAATTTTGCACCAGGTTAAAAGCAGTTCTGAAAAGCCTTCCAGATGAGATAGCCATACCAGAAAGGATCTACAATCTTTCCCCCAGGGGAAAGTTGTCGGAGTTTTGCTGTGGAAAGTGAAAAGCCATGTGGCATGAGGATGGTAACATTGGTTTTGCTCTGAAGTCTCTTTTTTACTTCTGTTGTCATATGTGAAATCACTCTTTCTTAAACAGGGAAGCACTGAATGTTAAAGACACAGTACAAACCTTCACAAAATGAAATTCTGACTTCCTTGTCCTTGTTTACCAGGGAAAAAACACACTTCCAATTCTTTCTAAATAGGTAACAGCAAGACTGTAAGTTCCCTGGGGCAGAAACACTGTTACGCAGTCTTCAGGGAGTACTGTAACAAGATGAATAAGTAACGCTTCTAGGAAACACATCAAACACAGACTACTCTACATCACCTACTGCACAGAACATCAAAACTTCTAAAAATGTCAACAGAGTAAACTTACACAATTCCTTGGCAGAAGGTAACATGGAAGCAAGCAGTACATTTTCCTGAAAAATGTTGGAAATGTGTACTCTAAAACAATGAAAATGGCATATTTTGTCTATGTGTAATAAAAGGTAAGGTGTGGCTTGTTGGTAGTCAATTATTAAATAAGTGAATATTAAAAAAAGAGACATTTCTATGTAGTGTAATTATTACAGGTATGTAGTATTATTACAGGTATTGATCGAAATCTAAAGCTTGTAAATGTACTTCTATAAAAATTAAATTTGAATGAATAAGTTATCTGTTTGTAGGCATTTAGGAATGTTCTCTAAATGATATCAATATTTCTTTAATTATGTTTAAGAAAGAGGTTACTACAAAAAAGTAGTCTGCAATACCAAGTAGTCCATCTTGGTCGATTTTTCCCATGTGAGTAATAAATTCTCCCTATTTGCCAACTCAGCCAACAGATATGCTTGATTGAGTCAGGAGAATTGATAGCCTCTTTGTAAAAATCTATTATAGACCAGATCAGCATGTCCATAATCTCAGGGTTCTGCATCAACTCTTTTTCTTCCTCTGAAATGACCTCACTTGTGAATGAATCAAGCATTTTATGAGATTGGTAAACAGAACTTACGTTTATATTTGTTTGGCTTTTTTCTCCAAATTATTGACTAATAGCTAACTTAAGGAAACTACAGGAGAACCCTCCCCCCAACAAAAGACCAAATTGTGATGATTTTTCAATTGCTATCATTCACCTTTATGAAAGTACTAAACACTAGAATTCTAACCTAGATGGTCTAGAATAGACATACATCATCAGCACAACCCATATAATAAGCAACATGTTTTCTAAAGCACTCAATAGTATCATAAATTACACACAATTTAACCACTACCACCCAAAAACCCTCTCTGTCTGGGAGCTTCTACTTTAGTTCTCCTCTCTAATATCGCCTTCCCCAATTCTTTTACATATGGATAGGGTTGCTCCCCAAAGAAAGAGTGGAATGTTATGAGAAGTGGAACTGATTTTTAAAATAGGTAAGACAAGATGCCAAAAAAGAATAGCAAGAGACATATAATTAATAGACTCTACTATCGATAATATCCTTTAACTAGGAAAGCGTAAAGTCCTATGCTATCCTGAAAAGGCAACCTCTGATGACAGGAAGTTATTGGCATTTTCAGCTGCGTTGGCTTTATCACATCTACTCTACTTAGTAAGTGTGACGGACACTTCATGTCAGGGATTTTGATGTCATTCAGGCTGATGGGGTTTAGAGATGATATATCTTTCTTGTTTCACTTGGGAACAAAGTGTGCAAAGAAATTGCATGGTCACACTGTTCAAAGTTAAATGCGGACCAGAGAAAAAAAGTTAATGTGCCTGACTGCCGTATTTGCTCTTAGCATGCAGTTGCAAGCTTTGAAAGTCCTGTTTAAGTATCTCTTTTTTAAGATAAATACCTATTAAGTAATGTATATGCACAAGCTGAAGTGTTAAATGGTTTGTTGAAACCTATTAGAGTACACAAGATGATAAACATAAATTATAGCTAATATACTGCACCAGTGATTTTTAAACATAAAAATTACTGACACTGTAAAAACACACTTGAGTCATCGTAGCAGCATAATAGCACTAATCCATGTTTATCCAACCGTGCACTTTTCAAAAACAACACAAACCTCTAATAAATGCTTTGGCTTCACCTTGACAACTTATATGGGTTATTGCCTCGTTCATGCCTGGATAACCATGTGTTATGACTTAAATGTTCTTTAATATCAATTTATGCCTTGAAGAAAAAGGATTGAATAACACAGTGTACATATGGTTCAATTTATTACAGCAAAACAATCATTTTAGTTTGAAGATATTTTCTCATGGTGCATATCATAGAAATCTTATTCAATAGAGCTCTCAATAAACCAGATTTTTTATGTCACAATAAATGAAACTAAGGCAGCTAATTGTTGCTAAGATTCTAAATAGATGAGTCTATTTGGCTTTCTTGTCAATCAAGAAATAAATTCCTTAACACTTGTATTTCTGGATTCTAATGTCTCTAATTTGATTTTACACTATCTGATTAACGATGTAGTTTATAGACTACTCTAAAAAAAATCTGATACTTAAAAAGTGGAAGAGGAAATTGTGGGCTGTCAGCATTTATGGAAAAGGCCAAGACAACATTGAGCAATTTAGTGTTTTTGCAAAATGGCAACGAAAAGCATAAAACCTGGTCAATGATGCCTCATATGTGGTACTCTTGCTGTGTGTTTGTGATACAAAAAAAGACCCTAGAGTGCTGTTCTGAAGAATATTGAAATATGTAATAGTCTGTACTTGAAATGGATTGCAGTTTTAGGAAATTACAAAACCAAAAGTAAATCCAAATTTTAATTTAGAACCAAAAGCAATATATAAGCTTAAAATTCAACCAACATACTGGTGATAAATTAAACTCTTACAGAAACAGGTACAAGCACAAGGCAGAAACAGTGTAGAAAATTTCCTGGTTACTTCTGCAGCACTCATTTTTGCTGGCAATCTCATCTTCATGAACTTTCCACATTTTCAAAAGATATTGATGATAGTCTTTCAGGCAAAAACATCTTCTCATATATGAAAAAATGGCAATCCTAAAAGAACCGCTGCTGCAGACATGCAAGTGTGTTTGTTGTCATGCAATCTCTATTACAAGGTGAAGCAGACTGGCTATAAACTGATTTAAAAGCATTACCACAGTAAGAGCAGCAGTGGCTGTGAGCACTATTACTCATGTTAGGGTGAAGAGCTTCAGAATAGTCAGGTCTTGCACAAGAAACACATGGTGAAATATTCACCTTTAGGTTCACAAGTTCTTACATGCTACCTATGCATACGTGGATTTAGAAAGTTTGAAAAAAATGGTAGTTCAGTTACTCAGAGGAATCTAAACACTCCACCTATCCAACTTTAGAAAGAACCTTGGTACTCATATTTGAATAGGCCAATTAACAAAATGAGTAAGATTAAAAAACCGTAATTTAAAGATGGAGAGTGTCAAAAAGAAGCAATACCTCAGCTTATTCTGTAAGGAACAGATTTGATTTCAAAGAGTTATGGCCATTGGAAAATAGTATCCAAAAATAAAATACTGGATGGTGCAGCTAATGAAGAGGTTCACCTATTGCAGTAGAGCTAGATTAGTTCCAAAGTTATTTTACTACCTAAATTATTATTTCTATTAAAATTGAGGTGATGTATGGTGTTACTTAAGACTGTCATGTGGATGGAACACATTCTTTGGGAAGTGAGCAGCGGGAATTGCCCTTTACATGAAAGAGTGGTAGGAATACATGGAGTTTTGCCTAGGATGGATGATGAGCCAACCTCAGTNCTGTTCCAGTGTTTGAGCACCTTCTTGGTAAAGAAATGTTTCCTAATGTCAAGTCTGACTCTCTTTTTATGTAGCTTTGAGCCATTCCCATGCATCCTGTCACTGAATATCTGGGAGAAGGGATCAACACCTCCTCTCCAGGAAGCTGTGGAGAGCAATGAAGTCACCCCTCACCCTCCGTTTTTCTCCAAACTAGACAAAGCCAGTGTTGTCAGCTGCTCCTCCTCTCCTTAGTGGGCAGATCAATAAAGGCAACATTGTGGTCAGTGTCTGCTACAGACTACTGGTAAGGTAGTCGGCATGGATTTATGAAGCGGTAATCATGTCTGACCAACCTGCAATGAGACAACTTGCTTGTTGGAGGAGGGAAAAGCAGTGATGTATATCTTCACTTAAGCAAAGCATTCAACACTGTCTCCTATAATAGCATCTTCATATACAAACTGTTGAATACAAACTAGACAAAATGGCAGCGAAGTAAGCTGACACTGGCTGAACTCAGAGAGTTGTGACCTTCTTGCAGAAGCTGGAGGCCAGTTAGTAGTGATGTACCCAAGGGGTCAGTACTTAGGCCAACACTGTTTAACATCTTCATTAATGACCTGTGTGAAGGGACAGAGACCACCCTCAGCAAGTTTGCAGATGATAGAAAATTGGGAGGAGTGTTTGATAGACCTGGTGGCTGTGCTGCTATTCTGAAGGACTGTAACAAGCTGGAGAAATGCAGACAGGAATATCATTAATTTCAGCAGTCTTGCACCTAGGAAGAAATGACCCCATGTAATACACACTGAAAGCTGCTTGGCAAAGGAGGGCTGATGGGTCCTGGTGAACAATGAGTTGAACGTGAGCCAGCAATGTGCCCTGTGGCAAATGTGGCCAACAGCATCTTAGGCTGCATGAGGAAGAATGTTTCCATGAGGTTGAGAGAGGTCATCCATCCCCTCTACACAGCAGTGGTGATGCCACATCTGTAGTGCTGAATCCAAGCCTGGGACCCTCAATGGAAGAGAGATATGGATGTACTGGAGACACTTCAATTAAAGGCCACGAAGATGATGAAAGACCCTGAGATAGGATGCACAAGCACAGACTGAAACAGCTGTAATTGTTCAGCCTGGAGAAGGCTCAGGAGGATATTATCAATGTATATAAATAGCCGATGGGAGGTAGTAAAGAAGATGAAGGCGTATCAATGACCTTCCTCAGTAGTGCCCCATGAAAGGATAAGAAGCAACAGGCATTAATTGAAATACAGGACATTCCATTTAACTATACAAAAAGCTTTTACTCAGAGTATGATCTAGCACTGGAATGCGGTGCCCAGAGAAGTTGTGGAGCCTCTGTCCTTGGAGATATTCAAACCTGACCAGAGATGGTCCTGAATAGCCTGCTGTAGCTGACCCTGCTTTGAGCAGAAGCTTATACAAGAGGGTGCTTTGATGTCCTTCACAACCTCTATGATTCTATTTTCAATCAATTAGATACAATGCTTACTCGTGCTTACTTAGAAGATTTACACCCTAGTTTATTCAAAAAGGGATTTATAATGTGTCTAATCTTTCTCTTCTATGCTTACATAGGTATCTAAGAGTGAAGTTCTGTAATTTAGGCTTTTCTCCCAAAGATAAGCATTTCTAGCCAAAATAGTAATTTAATAGTATATTGTGGCATTATTGACTACCAAAAAGAGCCAGCTACTGATCTTCAACCTCACTTCCTGGAACAGATACATTTCTGGAGTTGCCATACTAGTAAAGAATGACTGGAAACAAGACAAAATAGGTCAGCTATGACAGACATGATTCTACAAGCAACATAAAATTATTACTGAGTATTTTTCTTTTCCCCATTACATCCAGATGTACTCTGACACAAGGTGAGGCCATTAGAAAACGCAAATAAAAATTACATACTCCTGAGAGTCCACTTTACAATGAATGATTTTTTACTGCCTCAGAGTAACGCTAATGTTAATAATTATTAAGTCAAGTATGTTTTGAGTTATTAAGATAAAGGCAGTAGCTCCTGAAGATCTACAGTGAAAACCTTAGTAGTTTGGACATTGGAAAACAGATTAGATAGAAGGCAAGAAGAGGAACAATTAAGAACAGTCGATCCTGTGTTACCAAAGCTTACAATTCTTGCTTAGAAGATTCTTTTCATGTTTCTATTTCTTTTTGTTGTGAATAGGGCAAAAAATGTCCTTATTGGGTATTCAGTACTATTTACTTTTTCTAAACTTAGTTACAGATTTAACAAATGAAGAAATAAGGTAACACGGAGAAATATGTAGACATCTACAACATCATTATAATCAAAAATTCATTATGCATTTCATGTGACGAACCTTTCTTTGAGCTGAAAGACTGAAGAAAACATTTATTTGCATGCCTAGCTTGAAGTAGCTACTGAACAATGCCTGCTCTGTTCTCACAGTGCCTTGGAAATTTGATGTTGCCTCAGTGCAAACCTTTGTGTTCTATAATGTCTCAAGTCTCCTCCCAGCTCTACCTCATATCATAGAATCATAGAATCATAGAATCATAGAATCATAGAATCATAGAATCATAGAATGGTTTGGGTTGGAAGGGACCTCAAAGATCATCTATTTCCAACCCCCTGCCATGGGCAGGGACACCTCCCACTAGACCAGGTTGCTCAAGGCCACATCCAACCTGGCCTTGAATACCTCCACATCCACAACGCTCCTGGACAAAATGTTCCAGTGACTCACCACCCTCAGGATAAAGAATTTCCTAATTTCCAATCTAAATCTCCTGTCTTTCAGTTTAAAGTCATTACCCCTCATCCTATCACTACAGGTTTTTGTGAAAAGTCCCTCCCCAGCCTTTTTGTAGGCTCTCTTCAGATACTGGAAGGCCTCAATAAGGTCTCCCCTGACCATTCTCTTCTCCAGACTGAACAGGTCCAAATCTCTCAGCCTGTCTTGAAATAATCTTTTTCTTTTCTTATCTCCTGCATTTATTTCTTCATACTCATGGTAAACTACCATTCCTGGAAATACCAAGCCTGAAGAAGTAGCATTTCCTTGAAATGACACCCCCCTTAAAAGCATAAAGCAAGAGCAGGGAAAGAGTTCTAATCTGTATTCTTGAATGACTGAATGAACAATAACTGAAACGTAATGTCATGAAAAGCTGTCATCTTGCAACACCAGACATAATCTCCTAGTAAAGGGTGCACACTGTGGTTAAAATGTGGTTTCAGAATTACTGGTGTGAACATATACAAGTATTAGTACAGAAAGAAAAAAGTCTAGTATGTTTGTGGAAAGTGATGTTTACTGACGGTTTGACAAGAGGGCACATTATCTTTAATGGGATATTCAGGTGATTTTAGTCAAAAGCTCAAGAAGATGTTCTTTCCTAAGAGCTATACAACACTTCAAGGAGTGTTAGCTTTTCATGAGTATAAATCATTAAACCTTATTTTGGCAAAAATTGAGTTATATGTGCTGAGTTTTCAAGACTGTGAAAATACTAAAGCTGAGAATGAACACACAGCTCAAACCAGTGTTGTTTAATATCTTCATTAATGGTATCGACAGTGGCATTGAGTGCACCCTCAGCAAGCTTGCAGATGATACCAAGCTGGGGGGTGCAGTTGATATGCCAGAGGGACGGGACGCCATCCAGAGGGACCTGGGCTCTGAGCAGCCTGACTTAGATACACATGTCTCTACTTGTGTAGGGAGGTTGGACAAGATGACCTCTAAAGATCCCTTCCAGCCAAAAACATTCTATGATTCACATTCCTTATTCATTAGCTGAGTAGACTTAAGTACCTAAAAAACAGCAACCAACACAGTGAGGGAGGAAACAGCTGTTAAACTGTAGGAGCCTTGTCAGTTGAAGTCATAAAACTTTCTGTTACTGAAGCCATGACTTGGACAGGTGTCTACTTCTCAAATGAGAATCCATTCACCTGAAAATCCTCTAAGAGACAGGAGGAGTCACTGTCAATTACTCTTTCTGGGTTTTGTTTTGGTTTTGTTGTGTTCTTTTTAAAGTGAAGGCTGTACTTTTGGCCATGCTTATCATTGTATTTGTGTTCTAGGCATGTGCAAACACATCCAATTCCTTTGGCCATGGACACACATTGCTATGAGAAAGACACTGAAATGTTCTCCTTGCAACAATGGAGTTATGTTTAGCAGCAACAATTTGCACTTATCCTAGTAAGTATATTTTAAAGCACTTTCATATGAAACAACCAGATTCATTTCTTGGCTAGAGCTGAACATCTCTGTAAACATAGAAGTTTTGCATAAAGCTTAGAAATGTCCTAAATCCCTTTGTGTCAGTCTTCTAAGTAAGCACAAGTAAGCATTGTAACTAATTACTTGAAAATAATATCACATAAAAACATGGTTGCAAATCATGCAAACATATCTGGAAACCCCCTAGTACAAATCCCCTGCTCAAAGCTTGAGTTAAAATATCTCCAAGAATAGAGGCTCTACAACTTCTTTGGGCAACCTGTTCCAGTTTTGAATATGTTTTCACTCATAAACTTAAAACTGAAGAATTAAGTCAAGGGTCCTGCAAAAACTTGTTACACCTCCAGTATATTCCATCTTCATGTGAGATAAAACTATGCAACAGTAATCTCTAAAAGTAATCTAATTTATGAGTCAATTCCATCTTTTTCTCTGTCTTTCTCAGAAATTCATCCAGCTTCTCTTATAGGAGATATTATCAGGGTATTTCAAAATTTTCAGTGCATTTATCTTCACAGTATCCTTGAGCTGTAAAGGAAGCTGTCCTGGGTTTAGCTAAGATAGGGTTACTTTTCACCAGAAGCTGGGAGGCAGCCGCAGCCAGGATAGACAACTGAATCAGCCAATAGGTTATTCAATATCATACTGACATCACACTGCTTATATAAGGGCAGGGGGTGGGCTGAGCAAAGCATGGGCTGTGGTGAGGTGGCTGTGATCAGCTCATGGCAGTGCCATTCTGTCAGATTTGTTCTATATCACTCAATTTGTGTATTGTTCCATTATTATTACTGCTGTTACTACTTCTTTTATGTTGTTAAATTAAATTCTCTTCAACTTAACCCATGTGTTTTTGTATTTTTCTCTCTCTTCTCATTCCCATTAGGGGGTGAGGGGACCGTGAGTGATTGTGGTATGTGGTGCTCAGCTTCTGGATGGACCTAAACCATGACAGAAGTATAATTACTCACACACTGTATAGAGAAATTAGGGGGACTCCCACAATCGTTCATGAAGACTATAACATTGTAAGAAATGGATTCAATTTCTGAGCCTTAACAAGGATCTGAACCAAATGACTGCATTTTTTCTACCTCTTTTTCCACATTCCATGTCTCAGTCATTTTGTCTGTTCCTTTGGGGAAGAGAAAAAAGGGCAATCAGGAGCTCAATTGGACAGATTAATAGGAATGCATGGAAGAAAAGAACACAAGGAAACAAATAACTTGAAAGGAGCTTAGTGAAAGCTCCAGGAGACATCACATTCACAGGCTCTCATCCTGCTGGGGGACTTTAACCATCCTGACATTTGCTGGAAAAGTAGCACAACAAGCTATAGGCAATCCAGGAGATTCCTAGAGTGCCTGGATGACAACGTTTTAAAGCAAGTAATAGACAGCCCTACCCGAGGGGATGTGGTTTTAGACTTAGTGGTGACCAACACAAGTTAACTTGTTGGGGACATCAAGATTGGAGGCAGCCTGGGCTGCAGTGACCATGCACTGGATCAGTTCACTGTGCTAAGGGGTATAGGACAGATGAAAAGCAAAGTCAGCACCCTAAACTTTAGGAAAGCAAACCTCCAGCTCTTCAAAGAGTTGCTCAACAGGACCCCTTGGGAGGCAATCCTCAGAGATAAAGGAGCAGAGCAGAGCTGGCAGATCTTTAAGGAGGCTTTCCATAGAGCGCAGGAGCTCTCAATACCCATGTGCAGGAAATCAGGCAAGAAAGGAAAGAGATCAGCATGGCTGAGTCATGATCTGCTGGTTGAACTAGGGAACAAGATGAAACTGCACAAACAGTTGAAACAGGGACAGGTATCCTGGG
>VYZX01031233.1:0-13974 GCA_013401335.1 Brachypteracias leptosomus | reverse complement strand
TTATGAGGTTCAACAAAGCCAAGTGCAGGGTCCTGCACCTGGATCGGGGCAACCAGCACTATCAGTATAGGCTGGGAGAGGATATACTGGAGAGCAGTCCTGTGGAAAGGGACTTGGGGGTGCTGGTGGATGAAAAACTGGATATGAGCCACCAATGTGCAATTGCAGCCCAGGCGGCCAATCACATCCTGGGCTGCATCAAAACAAGTGTGGCCAGCAGATCAAGAGAGGTGATTCTGCCCCTTTACTCTGCCCTGGTGAGACCTCACCTGGAGTACTGCATCCAGTTCTGGAGCCCTCAGCACAAGAAGGATGTGGATATATTGGAGCGTGTCCAGAGGAGGGCCACCAAAATGATCAGGGGAATGGAGCATCTCTCATATGAAGACAAGCTGAGAGAGTTGGGGCTGTTCAGCCTGGAGAAGAGAAGGCTCCGAGGGGACCTTATAATGACCTTCCGGTATCTGAAGGAGGCCTACGTAAAGGTGGGGGAAGGTCTATTCAAAAGGGTTTGTAACGATAGGACCGGGAGTAGTGGTTTTAAGCTAGGAAAGGATAGATTTAGATTGGATATTAGAAAAAAATTCTTTAACATGAGGGTGATAGATCAGTGGAATGGGAGGTGGTGGAGGCCCCATCCCTGGAGTCATTCAAGGCTTGATGGGGCTCTGAGGGGCCTGCCCTAGGTAGAGATGTCCTTGCTTGTGTAGGGAGGTTGGACAAGATGAGCTCTAGAGGTTCCTTCCAGCCTAAAACGTTCTATGATTCTATGAAAGGAAAAAAAATCATTTCCTTATTTTAAGGAAAAAGATGCAGCATCAGGTGGCTACAAAACAAGAGAGTGCTTATGGATGTAGCTTTGTTTATTGAGAAACTACTTGCTGTGATCTGTCCTGGCTTACTACATGACTGGGGAAAGGGAAATGACAATAAACACCATCATTTGCCTAGTGGTGAGCCAGATATATTGGCTACTATGGGACAGTGCACTTACCAAACAACATTCTTTTTCCCTGTCTTAATGCTGGGCTTCTGAGAACTAGGATAACTTCAGCGACAGCTATTACTTCATATCTTTGCCTTGATTCATGCAGTTTGATAAAAGCATTATTTAATGACAGTTTGCCAGTCATAGTTTCACATTCCCTGAAGTTCCTGACATATTTTCTGTTAGTCCCACATTTTGTTGAGATCATCATAGGTTTCTATCTCTTCAAAAAACCCATTTTGTAGCTAGTCATTTTGTACCCTACAATACTTGGAAATGTGGAATAATTTACAGGCTAAAGAATAATATTAAAACAATACATATAAAGTCATAATGAAAATAGGACTTTTTTTTAAAATAAAGATTTTAACAGAAAGGTTTCTCTGTCACTGTCCTCTTTGAACTATCACACCTATACCCTCATCCTTTTTCTCTTTAGAAAAATAGATCTGCAAAGTAATTTTGAATTTTAGTGGAAGCTAAAATATGAATAAGAATGTTAACAAAGCCTGTATTAAAGTCCGCATTGCATGCTTAATAAAATTGTTTCAGAAGATTAAGACGTTATTGTATCAATACTATTTTTTGTCTATGTATATAAATATAAGAAAGTATTTGTTAGTATTTCTTAGTATTTTATTAAAACATCTTTATTTCTTTTCTGTGGGTAATGTTGACAGGAATTTTCAATACAAGTGCTGTTTATTATTTATTTTGAATTAAGAAATTTGTGTGTCCAGGAACAGTTCCTGAAGTTGAACTTCACCCTAGCATTTTTCAAAACATTTTTCAAACTAACAGCTAATACTTATGTGTGTCATAGTATAAAATGATTGAGCATGAAAAAAGACTTATCAACCCATGAGTGCTATGACTAAGTAGATGATGATGGAAGCAAAGAGTATCTCTGATGTAATTGGTTACTTTTCACCCTAGGAAATACAGTTTCCAATTTTTATTTAGAATGATATTTTTCCTGCTTTCCTTGACAAAGATGGCCCAACAGCAGAAATACAGAAGTTCACGTACAACCTCATTTCAGGAAAACACCATGCTTACACTTACGATCTCTGTTTTTACTCTTTTAACTACACAGTAAATGTGTTTCTCACACAAACACTTAGCAAAACCAGTCCAGACAAACACGAATCAAAAGCACAGTATGTTTATCTAGGCCAGAACAGGTGCATTACTCAATCTACAGCTGTTGTATATGATAGAAGGTGTAAATTTAAAAAAGCCTGTTTGAATTCTTCTGCAGCTGCAGAGGATGTGGGACCAGATTCTGATAGGGGGGGGAAAAAAAAAAAGTCAAAATTCAAGATATACCAATTCAAGGGTGACTTTTCTGGTGATTTAGAGGGGCCTTTATATCATCTTTGTTTCCAGGCCTTTCTTGCTAGGACTCTAGCTACATAAAAGGCATTCTGAATCTTCTGTTTGAATAAGTTCAACACAATTATAAGTCTCACATTTTAGCTTCCTGACTAGTGGCATTATTCGGCAACAGTCATTTCTTATACCAGGTAAACTAACCCAGATTCAAATCTCTAACAATTCTTTGTGAGTAGTCTGTCAGAGGGGTCTTCTCATAGGGCTATAGGGTTAAAGCTATACCGCTCAAAGTCTGTTATATGTGAAAACCTATGCCTTACAGGATGTAATTGCTTCTGTTATGAAGAAGCTGCCTGGTTTTGTTGAACAGCCACACTGATAATACTGAGATACAACACGGCGAAGCACCATGAGAAAGACTTCCAGCCTGGGAATACGGATCATTTACTGGTAGAATGTACTGGTACTGAACAGACAGCTACAGCTTTGTACCACCTTGTGGTACTTAGAAGTTATTGCAGTTTGAAGAGTACATTTTCTTTAAATTTTTCAAAGCATCCATGTTTTGAGGTTGCTCAAAACAGGTCCTTGACACTTCAGATGGTTGAAGAAAAAACTCAAATATAAAAATCAATTAATATGCTTCCACAGCTTTCTTCTTCACTTCACACTCAATATTCAGTGACATACACAAATGTAGCATTAATAAAAACACTTGAAAGGTCTAGTAAACTTACTCATGCAAAAACCATAGTTCTTCCTCAAAGAGAGTCTGACCACTTAATATACTGGGACTAGTATGATATAAGTTTTGAAATATAACTTTATTTTATTATCATCAGAGTAATCCCAGGAACTTTCCTTGCTAGATTTTTTTCTTATTGCCTTTGAGACTGAAAATAAAAATGCAGAAGTGTCTTTTCCACTGTTTGTATTCATTTACTTACTCTAAAGTTGGTAGAATACTTCTAAGAAACTTTCAAAGTTGGCACATGCAACATGTCTACTCAGAAATCAAATGCTTAAAAGAACATTTAAAATCAGGGAATGACTGAAAGAGAAACGGAATAAGAAGAGCAGTCAGTCGAAGTTTTATTGATTCCAAGTTCAGAGAAGGACTGGTTCCTGCAAGGGAACACCAAAGCCTGGGCAGGAAGATTAACTGTCCATTGTAATACTGTGTTAGCATTTGTTTTTGTAAGCAACAATTCTGTTTAGTGTTCATAAAGAATAGAAAGTATATTTAAAATGGTTACTTTGTTGTCTTGCTGTCAGGGGTAAATTTTAAGTAAACCATAAAACTACTGAGTGTAAAAGGTTATAAAAAAAAGATTGGGACAAGTTTAATTATAACACTGCAGAACTATAAAGGAAACAATGTAGTATACCATATACTAAGACAAGGCTGAGCATTTCTGGGATGAATATGATTTAGATGGATGAGAGACTCCTTAATGTTTACTTATTCTTTTCCCAGAATTGCTGAGGTGTGGAATGGACTAAGAAATATAGGAAGTTAGGAGTAGACAATACCAGAAGATGACTGACGTTTTGACCACATTTTGCAGATGTGAAAAGCACTATAGGGAACCAAAACATAATGGGACAAAATTGTTGTAAATCTCCAAACTAATTTAGTAATAATGTGCTGTGTTGTTTTGATTGTGATGAAAACATTTGGTGGTTTTCTTAGAATGAACCTTAGCTATACAGGAATAAGGATTAGCCTTTCCAAGGCAGCAATTTTTATTTTCTTTGTATGTTTGATTTTCTCAGTGTTAATTCTGAGGTGAGACTGAAAACATGACGGTGAGGGGTGGGGAGGTGAATATCTCCTGAGAAGAATACAAACTAAACACAAATAACTGTGTGATGTGTCTTTTCAGTTAATAGCTGCCAACATGCGAAAGCATTAATCTCATTTTTAAAAATTCACGATAGATTTCTACAGAATCTGGTGATCACAGATGAAAATCTCTTAATTGCCTTAGGCAGACGAATCTGGCCGCGACAGATTATGGTAAAAGTCTATTTATCCCAGTGTCCAGTCGTAGACTCGTTGAAGAAAAGTCAAAGAAACAGGCCAAGTAAGAGACTCCTTTACTTAAAATAATCTGCTGTCTTTTGGCAATCAGAAGGTTAGGGATTCTGGACTTTGCATACATCATTGTGTTTAAGAGCCTAAGATTTCCTAGGATTTTTCTGTGCTTTGGAGCACCTCTCCTACAAGGACAAGCTGAGAGAGTTGGGGTTGTGCAGATTGGAGAAGAGAAGATTCTAGGGGAACGTCATTGCGGCCTTCCATATCTGAAGGGGGCCTACAAGAAGACTGGGGAGAAGAATTTTTACAAGGGCTTGTGGTGATAAGATGAGGGGTAATGACTTTACACTGGAAGAGGGTAGATTTAGATTAGAAATCAGGAAGAAGTTTTTCACCTGACAGTGGTGAGACCCTGGAACAGTTTGCCCACAGAGGTTGCAGATGTCTCAACACTGGATATGTTCAAGACTAGGATGGATGGGGCTTTGAGCAACCTGGTCTAGTGGAAGCTGTCCCATGGAAGGAGGGTTGAAACTAGATGATCTTTAAGGTCCCTTCCAACCCAAACCATTCTATGATTCCATGTTTTATCTAATTTCCTTTAAGTTGTGAAGTAGCCTATGGAAACTGTTTTATTTCTGGCATCCAGAAGAACCTATAGCAATAGTTTCTCTGGTTTAATTACATACTGTCTGAAAAAGTACTTCTAAGGCTTGTTTTAAACTCACAAGATGACAATTTCATTAAGTGCTGCAAAATTCTTGTGCTATCAAAGTAATGAAAATCTTTTCAATATTCAACTTTTTGGATGCCATCCATATTATTATCCCGCAACAGCTGCCACTTTTTCAAGCCAAAGAGGCCCAACCTAGTGTCTCACCAAACAATAGCTGCATCATACCTGTAGTTGTTCTGTTGCACCTCAGTACCTCTTTAGCTTACTTTTGAGTTTGGGCTCTTATTATGTTTGGACTGCTCAAGATGCATACACCATGTGCATTTGCATCATTAATAACAGTGTTTCTTTTTTGTTTCTGTTTCTTTTGGAATCGTTTCTAACACTTTATTTCATTTTTTGATCCAAGCAAGGAGGTATTATTTGCTGAGAATGACATGAAGTTTTCTGAAGGTTACTAGTATATAAATACATTTTAAAATATCTAGCACTTCTGTATGTTCCTGTGGCTTACTATTAATTATCTGGATTATAGAAGGTCCTTAGAATCCTTGCAATATGTTTCAGGCTTTGGCCAGTGGCTTCACATTTAGTAATTTTTGTAACGTCTATTCTACTACAAATGTGAGCATTAAATACTACATTTGATGAAGTCTAGTACTACTTTATGTTGTCTTTTCTCCTGAAAATGTCTTCAAACACTAAACTGGATTTGGAATATTAATCTTTTTGCCTATGTGATAAGAACTCAAGCTCATAAGAGCTGGAAAACATCTAAAATATAACAGACACAGGTGTCGATACAGTCAGTGTAATATAGGTAGCTATTAACTTTGAAAATAAGCTTGCTTGGTAAGCAAACTAATATAATTTTATAGGCTGAATTTACACAGGAACAGTTGCAGTTGAGATGCATGCTGCCTGTTTTCTGCTGTCCTAATTATTTTATCTTTTCCACAGTATGGTTCCCTCTAGTGATTCTTGTAAGGAAAGAGGCTACCTGATCCCTTAATCCAGCTAACATTTACAAAGGAAGATTCAAATTAGTTTTGCTTACACCAGATGCTTTATGTGCAATTGGGTATCAGAGAATGGTGGCTGAAATATGAAACAGGTAAATTCAATGATCTCTTTTGAAAGATTCTCTTACCTGGGGAACTAATGCAAAATGAATTGTTTGCATACTTGCTGCCACTCTACAGTCCTGTCTCCTCCCCTTATGCAAAACAGTGAACATGTAAGCTGATTGCCAGCTCTCCCCAGTGTCAGACTCAGTAACAAGAACTGCAATGAGTATTTGATGGAAGAGAAGGAAAATCAGATTTAGCAGACTGGTTACAGCAGGAAAATATGCTAGAAAATGAACATATTATGCCTACAAGATTAAATGTGCCATGGTAAGGGAGAAGTTTGTACAGGTAGTAGCTAAAAGAAACAGTTGGAAAAATATTCCAATAATTAGCTATGCCACTGACTTGCTACGTGGCCTTTTGCAAGTCATTCAGCTTCTTACTGTGTTTCTCTTTAAAATGCTGTAATATTTGCCTACAGTACCAAACAAAAGATTTAAATGTCTCATTGTTTATAAAAGATCATGTACTTCTATATTTAAAGGACATACACAGGAACATGTCCTATGACTCAGTAGATGTATGGAGATTAGTCAAACATCAATAACCTGATCCCAGTCTAAAGAAAACAAAACTGTTGAGTATGCTGCTACTTTTCAGGTTGCTTATCTTATGTATCTATATATTTTTCCAAAAAGTACTTAAAATACCAAATAAATGTTTTCATAATCTGAACATTTTGAGGTTTTTCCCATCTTACAGAAATTCTGTATCATAAATGTGGGAGACACAGGTCCGCACAACTTGGCTGGTGCAGAGAGCACCATCCCCTGAAGATACCATGTCCTTTGTTCTGGCTAGAATTCCCTGGTGTATTTCGAAAGTTAGCAAAAGCCAGGCGCCATTCCCAGGTAGAAGTTTTCATGCAGCCACTATATTTTTAACAAGAGCATTACACAGTATGACTGAAGCACTTTCATACCAGTCACTCTCAGGACCAGAGAGCAGATGCTGATGAATTCAAGTTACTATTATGCAGTCAGCACCTAATAGAAAAATAAGAAGTGTGTTAAGAAGCCAGCAATGTTACCGTAATTAAATTTTCAGAAAATATTTCCTAGATGTTCACAAATAGTCAGGACAAGATAACCAGTAAAATGCACCCCAGGTATCTAGGCCCACATGTCAAGTGATGTAGCCCATCTCAATGTCCTTCTCCAACTAGTATCACAATTTCAGAGGCTGATAAACACTGAGGATGTTTTGGCATTTACTTCCTTATTCTTATTAGACATAGTGAGTTTCATATTCTCAAGGCTGTCACTAGAGCCATAACTAAATCTCCAACCAGAGTTCTCCTGAGTACTTTGCTCCCATGCTGCAGGGTTCCTGGACATGGTCATTAGTCCTGAGAGGTAGGAAGGAGGTAGATTTCATTCACCTGCCTGCTTTTTGTTTTCATTATTACCGACCTCCTCCAAAGTGGGGGTTTTTTGCTACAGGATCAGTTCCCTGAGGGTCAAATCGCTTCACCCTCATTCTGTTTCACATGATATCTGTCGGAGGGCCTCCTGCCTTCACAACCTGTGATTTCTTTACTCTGGTCAACAAGCTGCTCACTGCTAAGTTGTCCAACAGCTGTGGACCCAATCTTGCATCCAAAAGTGCACTATAGGCCTTTCATCATCAGTTACAGCCCCCCTCATCATCTTATCACACTTCAGGTAATAACAGAGTCAAGCAGAAATGGTGAAAAATACACTTTAACTTTGAGATGCCACAGATCTGCTCTGTTATGAGCAGAAACAGCACAGGTTTTAACCATAAGTTGCTCAACAGAGTTATAGGAGAAAACACAGGGGGAAAGACATGATTCGTGTGAAGAAAAGAAAGGCAGAAGACAGATGGAAAATCAAGAAGAGGGCTTTTTTTTCCTAAACTCGTAAGTACAACAGAATAGGAGAAAGTAGGCCAGAAGTATCACTTGTCCCTAATACCGAGGGGCAGATAGGAAAAAAGTTTGTTTGGCAAAGGATAGCTTTACTGAACATGCTTACTGAGTGAGCAGCCAGCTACCCAGAGTTACCTGTAGAGAACCACAGAACTCTGTGGTTAGACTGGGACCAGACATTTGTATCCCATACTGAGCCCTGGAATCTGGCACATCTCTCACAGACCAGACCCTGAGAGGTGCATGCTACTGTCACAGAGATGGCATTCAGAATTTGGATTATTTCATTTTGCTGAAAAGTTAACAAAGATTTTGATGTTTTCACAAAGGGCAATATTCCCAGGATCCTGGAGTCTGTCAGCCTGCTTATGCCAGGCAGTAATCTGGCTATGTGCTGAAAGAAAGTGTGACAAGGATGACTATAGCAATGTCTTTGTGAACTTCAAGTGAAACTGTATGTTAACAATACACTGAGAAGCAAATATGTCCTAGGTCACAGGATCTCTGCATGGCTATGATGTTAAGCCTGGAGTATTCAATGCAGGCCTCAGCTATGAGACATAAGAATATAAAACACAGAGAGACAGGTTAACATTTCCACCCAGCTTCACTCATTCATCTTCTCCAAACCACAAGTGGAATCAGAATGCATCAGATCAAACATATTGGCTTGTTTCCAGATCATGTCTTTATCTAGCACACACACCTTCTTGCTTCATACTTCCTACATTGGCTCTCCTTCCACCTCACCACTAGAAAAAAAGCTACCTTGTCCTTTTCCTCACCAGGTCCACCTGCTATATACCAACAGTGCCTTTTCTAAGTAATGCTGCCAACTGCCTTATACTAATCTATTTCAGAGATCCTGTGAAAAATCTTCCTGTTATTATCTCCTGTCTTTCTTTACTTGGATTGTTCACTAAGACAGCTCACATATATTTGAGGCTGCACTNCCTGCTTGCCTTGCTGACGAAGGTTTGGGTTGTGGGGAGGGGGAGTGATAGAGGGACTAGGGGTGGGCACCGGGCACCCAGCCAGGGTAAACCCATCACACACATAGATCATTGAGTGTCTCTGATACTTCAGGACGTTCAACTTTGCTTCCCAGTGAGTTAATCAAGCAAAGCTAAAAACACAATATCATGATAGGATTCAAAGCAGAATCTGCACTATATGAGAGCTGGGCCCACATTAGATGTTTAACATCTCAGAGTTGGATATGATGGTGAGGAATACCTTAGAACCAGATGTGGTATACACATCATGAGTGACAGAAGTAAAGGTGGAGAGAGAAAATGCAAGACAAATTATTGAAACCTTACAGTTCAAGATTCCCAAATTAAGAGATGAATCTCAGTTTAGTTGATCTGAGTGGTGAACTAATAACACAGTGAGCAATAAAGCACAGGAGTTACTGTCTTTAATGTAAAACATCACTCTGAGGATCACTGCTTTCATAGTTAGTCAGTGTTTTCCTAGGATTTTCATGGAATTTTTTTGTTGCATCTTTTGTGCCTGTCTGTCAAATTCACTGATGCGTGTGGTTTGGATACGTGCAGTATCATTGCATTTCTGTTGTAAGTTTTCCTTTATGGTGTTGAACTGCTGCCATTGTCCTTCATTGTTATGGATAAAGTGGGTCCTTCTTAATCTGTACTTGTCATAGAGAGATTTGTGAGGCTTAATTTTATGTTTGTAAAGTACTTTGAGATTCTCAGATGAAAGTGACTCTATATATAAACCATTATATTAATGATGATCTTATTTTAACAAACCAAAACAATGTTACTCAGTTGTAGCATAGCAGAACCTGAAGACTCCAAGGGAAATAGTAGCTCCATTAAGTGTGGCACTTTAACAAGGTAGAGGAAAAGGTTGTCCAGATATCTTAAGCACTTACTGTCTAAATAAGGTAAACGAACAAAGAGTGGATAAACGGATAGTGCTAAAAACATATTGCATGAGGTAAGAATGCAGGTCAGCAGAAAAACTGGAGACTGATCCCAGGCTTTGGAGTCCACAGCCACAGATCTCCTCAGCAGAAAAATTAAATTCTTATTTATATAGGCTTTAAAGATTCAAGTAGCTTTATAGTACAATAGTACAATAATTATATACTGAGGCCACAACAGAAAATATTCTAGTTGGGTTCTTCCTCAGAGTTCTTCTCTGCCACAATTTATACTTTTTGTCCATATTCCACACAGTTTACTGTGCTAAAAGAAATAACTTATTTCAAAGAGAAAAGCCTCGGAAATACTCTCAAATTTCACATAACATTTAATAGAATTGCTTCCCCAAGCATGCAATACTGTGATAATTAATTATAGTCAATCTTCTTTAAAAAAATATTCAAAATGCTTAGCTCCTGCAATGTATTCTCTCCATGTTACCTATACATGATAAACCTTGCAAACCTAGCTAGGGATATCTAAAGCTGAACATTTTTCTCCTGTCTACTGTTTGAAAAAAGTTAACTCAATGAGCCTATCAGACTGTGAAATTCAACCACTAGAATGTAATCTTAAGCAATCTCTGTTCAAAGAGTGGTGTCTCCATTCCTTATTATCATACATCATCACTTTTTTGGGTAGCCTTCTGACAGCTGTGAACAAACTTTCCAGCCTCTTATCTATTTCAATCACAATAGGATGAATCATCATCATCTCTAGCTGAAGTGCACGTGATAGATAATACAAGACTTTGCTAGAACAATGCAGATTTTCCATCTTGAGTTTTTTAAATTTCTACTGTAAAGTTAAAAATAGCAACTTTGTTTAGGATTTTGCATTAAAAATATTCTCTTGTCTTTAGACACTGAAACACATTTCTTTCTCTAATTTCTCTAAATAAATGACACTAAGAAAGCCACTTCAAATCTCATTTAAATTATTTAGAAATAAGAACAGGTATGTGAGACTTCCCATCAGGTTGTCCTTGTTTCCAACAATAATTCAATGAATTGTAAGACAGAGCACAATTAAATCTTTCTATTTCTGTTGTGGTTTAGCATATGTGCTTCTTTAAAATACTGATGTTGTTGTAGACATCACACATGCAAGGACAAAGCATAAGACCACCTGCAATTGTGTTCTCTTGTACTTGGCCTGTGTTTGATACTTTCATTGTTAAGGGAGTCTTTGAGGAGTTGAGAGTAGAACCTCTTTTACTCAGATTGTTGAGGCCGTTGCATAAACTCATTCTGCAACAGAAATTTTGAAATTTAAGTAAAAGCAACAACAAAAATTAAAATACTTCATGATTTTCAGAATGACATTAGTGAGATACTTCAAAGACATTGTAATTCTTCCAGGCTCCTTAACACATATCTGTCTACAAATCTGAGTATGCCTAGGTGGCATTGGGATTGGACTAAATGATCTCCAGAGGCCCCCTCCAACCCCTATCATTCTGTGATCCTGTGAAGTGTCTCAATGCTACAAGGTATGGTTGAAGTTTAAATGGGAATTCCAGGACGCTCTCTTTGTGGTCCCTGTTTGACAGGAGAAAGAGACCGATACCTGAAGGTTCAATGAGAAGTTGCATGGACACTGTAGTAGTTCTAGTGCAGGTTTTGGTACTGATCAAACATGTCTTCAGATGACATGAAGTGTTTAGTTTTTGCTTGTGGCCATGGGAATCAGTAATGAAGACCTTTTTCTCCTCAATTTTGAGAATTTTTATTGAAGGCAATGGTTTCTAATGACTTTTCCTCCATCTTATCTTCAGCCTGAGATATATCCTTACTCCTTATAACTTACTATGAGTACAAAAGGTGGGCTGCCCTTACCAGTATTTCTGTAGGAAGTTTCAAAACAGGCAGCACAGAAACTAGAACTGGGGCTGCGATGTGATTATCCATCTTGAAGCAATGGATGTCAATAGCAGAGGGCTTGACAAACACCTGAGCAGTCAGGGCTGAGTTAATTCAGATGTTACCCTCTTTGCCACTTCAACTGTTTCCTCAAAAAATATTCTGAATACTTAATCTGAATTTGTTTTTATCACAATCACTTCTATGGAGTCCAAATCCCAGTGTTCAGTAGCTGTAGTTTGATCTGAACAACCCTGCATTTCTGATTTCTAACAAAAAGGAGTTGAATACAGAGCTCCTAATTACAGAAAATTTGCTCCCAAGCAAATTTTTGTTATACCTCTTCCTATTTATTAATTTGTTGCTGGACAAGACAAAATTAACACCTGATGTTCTATGATTATCAGACAGTGATATGATACCTATAATATTAGATAGTTCCTTGCATTGTTGTGGTAGTTGCAGATTGTTTCTTGTTCTTTTTCTTTGAGAAAAAGAATAGGGAAAAAAAAAAAGAAAATGGAGCACTTTGAATGAGAATAGGGAAGGTAAACATTCTTTATCCAAAAAGTTGAAAAAGGATCACTTAGAATTTCTGAAAAGCATAAAAACACAGAGAAGCACAAGATGAACAGGTAACCTTAACAGCCAAAGCCATTTCACAGCATCAAGCACAGCACACAGATGCATCAAGCACAGCACACAGATGTATGGATCCCTGCACTGGGATGTACTGTGCCTAGAAGAAATAAGATTCCATACAAGTGCTTGTTGGCACACACACAAAAAAAGTTGCACCCCTAGTTCAACCCACCAAAACCTCACCCGGATAAGTTATAATACCTGTACTCTAGTTCTCATACTAATTTTCCTTATAAATTGATTATTTAACACATCTGCCTTTTTAAAGTGGCTCTGTGACCTCCACTTGCTCATTTGTGCAGAGGGAAAAACATCATACTGAGATCTCAAGTGTTGCAGCAATTACTAAAATGAGAAAGATGCTGTTCTAGGATTTTCAGGGACATTGTACTTCACAATCTTCAATTTTACAATTAGGATAACTTCAAATGTGTTTATAACCTTAAGAATGTCAACATGTTCCCATTATTTACTGTGTACATATTTTTTTGAACCTACTTCACATAGCAGAATATATTAATATATTTATTTAGTTTCTGATAAAGTGGTCCTTCAGACACTGTTAAGGAGTTAAAGCCCTCATAGAACTCTTGTTCTGACAAGTATTTAAAAATACTGAAAAGACATTAAATGTTAAATAAGAACTTCATCAATTGGTTCATTAGCACTTTTTAATTAAAAAAAAACCCAACAAAACTCACAAAGAGAACACTAAAAGGTTAACATTCTCTGGCAGTTAACAGTTCACTAGGGCATATTTCTGTATATTTCTTAAAGAATAGAAGGAAAATAAAGAGCTTAAAAGAAAAAGGGAAAATGAAATTTATTTTATCCTACTTTGAACATGATGGGCAGACATGATAGATGACAAGTCTTGTACATTAACTGCTTCTGTTTGATAGAAGGGTCAGCCTCAAAAAGTGACCTACTATGTAGGAATCTGAAAAATGCATCTCATGAGAGTCATGCCCTTTTACATTATTCTGAAAGTGTCCAATGACTAGTAGCCAGTTTCTCTCCCCTCAGCTTTCAGAGGACTTAAAATTTGATATGGCTGGCCCCAGTCAGGCACCCATTAAGCCATGCCTATAAAACTTGCTGAAGTACAACTGTCTTCTGAAAAGGAATTATGTAAAAATAGCAGCTTGCTTACTCCTCATCTGCTCTCTTTATGCACATAGAGCCACATTGTATACTTATGAAACAAAACTCCTTTTTTTTTTTCCTTAATGGTTTTATCATTAACACACAGTATAAAATGGCATTAACTTGGACAGCAGCAGTGGTATTATGACAGTCACATGTTGGCAAATAATTCCATTGCCATTGTAATGCAGAGATCAGATATGCTGTAGCACGTGATATGACCTTTGTAATTGTTTCAGTCATGTTCTGTCCGTCTTCCAAAGTCAAATACTCAGATCCTCCCAGCTTCCAGGTTGTGGTGGGTTTACCTT
>VYZX01031232.1:65091-80017 GCA_013401335.1 Brachypteracias leptosomus | reverse complement strand
ATCAGGGGACTGGAAAACCAGCCGTATGAAGAAAGCCTGAGAAAACTGGGATTGTTCAGCCTTGAGAAAAGAAGGCTTAAGGGAGACCTTATCACCATGTACCAGTACATAAAGGGTGGCTATCAAGAGGATGGAGCCTCCCTTTTTACAAGGAGTCACATGGAAAAAACAAGGGGAAATGGTTGCAAGTTGTTCTTGGGGAGATTCTGATTGGAGTCCAGATAAAAATTCTTTACAATGAGAACAATTAAACATTGGAATAGTCTCCCAAGGGAAGTTGTGGATTCCCTTACATTAGAGAGTTTTAAGACTCAGCTTGACAGGTTGCTGAGCCATCTCATTTAAACTGTATTTTTCTACCTCGAAAGGTTGGCCTAGATGATCCAACCTGACATTCTATGATTCTATGATATCAGTTGCTCTTCCCTTATTGACCAGGAATATATATTTCTCACATTTTTTTTTATTATTTCTGATCATGCTACCATAGACTCAATTTCTACACTGAAATACAGAAGCATTCAGTATGGAATTACAGATTTGTGGAAAAGGACGATGAAAAGTTAAACATTTTTTTTAGGTTTGAAAATCCATTTTCTTTTGTTCTGTTGTTCTTAAAGGAATAATGTACATATTGTAGAGCTGCACACTGCTGGCTTTTAAAAAATATATATATTTTGATTACTATTTGATGAAGGTTTATAATTGCTGTCTCTGTTAAAGGAAGACAAAAGATTCAATAAAAATATCCAAAAGAATTTTTAAACTGAAAAAATGAAAAAAGAATTCTATGAAATTGAAACAGCTTTGAAGTGTTGAAAATTTTCTATCTTTGTTTTTTCCTAATTCCTTTGATTCCCACGGGTGCAGAGCAACACAGAATTCCCCAACAGTCTTGGGAGTTGCCATTGTTTGCACTTCCATTAGAAGTGCCTGACAGGTGGCAAGTTCTTATTAGATAGGTAATCAAAGAACACCAGAGGCCACAACAGCTTTCATCTTTTTACTTTCAGATGTTACAGACATTGTTCCTGTTTCTTCAATGCAAAAGACTAAATGGCAGCAAACATGAACAAGAACTTTTTAGCTTAGTGCCTAGAAAACTCTACCAGAAGATTCAGGGTTTGGCTTCTAGTCCCAGGATTGCTTTTGCATTTCATGTTAAAAAAATCATCAACTGAAAGATTACCTCTTAGCCAGCTGTGTTCTTCGTTAGACTATTGTGTCATGATCTTCCTTTGATCTCAGTGACTCTTGCAATTTTCTTTTCAGGTTGGCCCATTTTCAACAGGAGAGGCACAAAGGTGGACAGGCCTGCCCCCTGTGACCCTCAGAGTGCTCAAATGCCAGAAGTAGGTGGGAGGTGATCTGTTCCTCTCTTTCAGGTCTTGAGGATACCCTCCTCAGCAGATCCAACTTTCTGCAGACTCTGCATACAGAATGCCAAACCACAGGCTTGAGCTCAGCTCTGGTAAATGAATGTCTAATGTGTATAAATTAACTGCACTGACTTCTGGCCACCCAGAAGTTGGATCTGACACTATGATATAATGTCTGTAGATATTTCAGCTAGGTAAACCAATCCTCCCTAATACACTCACAGCACCGTGTTACAGAGATGACACAAATATAAGTATTAATCCTATCTGTACCAAAGGAGTTCCCTCCAGAGAAGGGGAAAAGGTTACCTAAGGCCTCTTATTTATTGCTATAACTCATATAAAGAGTACTTAAGTTGGCAGTGCTTGTCAAAATCATCCACAAAACCACTAAGTTACAATACAGACATGTCTACGGTGCCAACCACTGTCAGATGAAGGGGAGTAAGAGTACAAAGATCACAGTATGAAAATGGACAGTTGTCCACCAGTCAAAAGTTCTCTTATACTGAAACTGTTCACTTGTGGTTTGACAGCTTTTGGGTCTGGAACACTGTCTTGGCTTTAGGGCTGGATTGCAGTCCCTACTGAGCATCGATCCTTACAATTCATGATGCTTGCAGCAATTACATTTTTTAGTATGGGCAATGAAAATATGGGAGAAAAAGAAGGAAATGTGGGTGACCTTGGTATTATTTTTTTTACCTAATGAGAGAAACCTCTCAATAAATAATTAAAGAATGTTAGCAGAGTAGGAAGACTGCCAGGATAACAGTTGTTTTAATAAGATCCATACTGCTTTTTATACTGCTTGATGGCAAAACAATTTAAATACAAAGATATAATTTAGATGTTTGAACGGTGGTCTTATTACTTGGCTGTATTATATTTTCAGGTGAGTGAATTAAATAATTGAAGAAATTCCTGGCTGCACTGAACCTTTTAACATCTCTTAGTTTAAAGGGCAAGATTGCTAAATTATTTAGCTGACTTTATAGATTTTCTCATTGGAATAATAAGGAGCAGAAAAAAATCACCACATAGTTCTGCTAATGTGTATCATGAATGGAGAAATTAAAGAAATGTAAGAGATATAGGACTATGAGGAAAACTCTGACCAAGGACACAGGTTTACCTTCCCCCTGAATGTCTTTTCAGTCCCAAGTATATATTTCTTTGCCTATTATTTTCACTATATTTTGAAGCAAGAGTAAAAGAACACAAATGCCTTAGGACTACTTTAGACATGTTTTAAATATTGACTTTTAACAGAGCAATTAAATGCACCCTCCATGCGTTCCTCCCCTAGTACCTTTTGATGTCTACAAATTTGCACACTGCCACTTTGACATCAGGCTTGTTTAGGAGTCACAAAATAGGTGTCACCAGGGCTCTTCCTGAAAAAGCCTTTTCTGATGCATGTGCTCAGAGTCTCCTAGAAGACACTGATAACACTGACTTTAGAATGATGCCAGAACCATGGTTGTGACCAGTTTATCCAACATATTAGGGAGGAGGAAGAGTGCTCTTTTATATTGGGAATTTGGAGACCTGGGTTCTAGGCTACGTTTGGCTCAAACCTCTGAGTCTGAAACCCATGTGAGAGCATGAGGTCATGATTATATCAGGCCAGACTGCAGTGCTTAAACACTCTCCCTATCCTCTGTGTGAAAGCTGACATGGATCTCTGCAGGAATCAATGCAGACAGAGAGCCCTCCAAAAAAAAAAGTATTCTAAGGAACTAGGTCTGATTGCCACTACATTTTGCACAAGTATTCCTTAATGTAAAAGACAAGTGATATTCCTAACACCTTCTGCAGAGGAAGATGCTAGGAACAACATCATGTTCATCTTGTTGCAGAGTTAGGAATCCCTCTTTCCCTCAGGACCTTAAGTTTCCTAATGTGTGGTTGTCCAAATTCAGCAGGTTTCTTCTAGTGTTGCTGACCATCTAGTGTCTGCTGATACCGGATGTCTACTGGGACAGGAGAGTACAGCTGACTCACAGACGGAGAAAGGCTTCAAGCTCTGATGTCTCAATTCTGAATGAATCAATTAGCCAGTGGAACTGAAAAACACACATTGGTGTCTCCTAGGCCTTTGCCTATTATGCTTCCACTAAACAGCAGAGCTTCTAAAGGAGCAATGGAGAAGAGGCAAACAGCCACACATTTATGTGTGCTGTTTTCGACTGGGATAGTTAATTTTCTTCATATGATTTAACATGGGGCTATGTTTTGTATTTATGCTGGAAACTGCTGATAATTCAGAGATGTTTTAGTTACTGTAGAGCAGTGCTCATATTCAAGGCCTTTTCTGCTTCTCACCCCAACAGTGAGCAGGCTGGGCATGCACCATACGTTGGGAGGGGACATATCTGGGACAGCAGACCCAAACTGACCAAAGGTGTATCCCACACCATACAGCATCATGCTCAGCAATAAAACAATAAAACTATGGAGGAAGTCGGCTGGGGGGCGAGGGGAGGCATTGCTCAGGAACTAACTGGGCATCAGTTAATTGGTGATAAGCAATTATTTTTGCTTGCATCACTTCTTTTTCTTGAGGTTTATTTCTGTATTTGTTATTTTCCTTTTCATGACATTTACTATTATTTTCATAATCGTTTTATTTCATTTCATTTCAATTATTAAACTGTTTTATTGCAGCCCATGAGTTTTCTCATTTTTATCCTTCCAATTTTCTCTGTGGCTGAGGGGGAGTGAGCGAGCCACTGTATGGTGTTTAGTTGCCAGCTGCAGTTAAACCACAATATGAAATGTTACGATAATTTCTTCACATGTTGTTCATGTATCTTTTCTTCAGATTTTTCAGTCTTGTAAGTAAAAGCATATTCTCCAATGCATTGTCTGATTGCTTATAGGGGTTTCTGACAGCATCAAAGAACCTTGGCAAGTGAACTGTAGAACATGAGAAGCCTTATGATCAAATGTTGTGGTTACATGTAAGTTAAAAGTGATAGGTTTCTGAATTTTCTCATCGGGGTGTGGGGTTGAATGTTCCATCATATGCAGAGTTGTTCTTGATGGTTGGCTTTCAGCAGGGTAATGTTTTAGCAATTATTTTGTTTGGTCATTTTTGTAGGAGGCTTCTTCTCACATTGTTTTTGAGTAGGATCTGTGCTATGACATTATGTTTGTTTCAGTCAAACTCATGTGCCAAAAGATGTGCAGGCACCGCTGAACAGATTTAGATAAACCAATAGATGAAAGGATTTAAAATAAAAGCTTATCAGATTAGGCTAAATGTCTAAAGACGGGCCAGGCTACCCAAATCTCCACCACGTTGACCTTATAAAAACATTTCTGTTGGAACATTTTACATTGTTTTTTTTTGTCTAAAAAGTTTCCAATTCATAAAGGACATTTTTCTATAAATTAAATAGCTATATTCTAAATTTTCAAGTCTGAAACAATGGGAAATGTTCATGTGGCCCTCAGTCACCAGGTGCTGAGTTTTGACCTGACTAAGGTTGGCCCGTGAGCCAACATCCAGAAAGTCATTTAGATGACTCATTTCTTAGACTCCTGAATTTCAACAGATGTACAAGTGCTGCATCTAAATTGTAGTGATGATCCTATATACCATTCTGGATTATTACTTTNACCGGATGTCTACTGGGACAGGAGAGTACAGCTGACTCACAGACGGAGAAAGGCTTCAAGCTCTGATGTCTCAATTCTGAATGAATCAATTAGCCAGTGGAACTGAAAAACACACATTGGTGTCTCCTAGGCCTTTGCCTATTATGCTTCCACTAAACAGCAGAGCTTCTAAAGGAGCAATGGAGAAGAGGCAAACAGCCACACATTTATGTGTGCTGTTTTCGACTGGGATAGTTAATTTTCTTCATATGATTTAACATGGGGCTATGTTTTGTATTTATGCTGGAAACTGCTGATAATTCAGAGATGTTTTAGTTACTGTAGAGCAGTGCTCATATTCAAGGCCTTTTCTGCTTCTCACCCCAACAGTGAGCAGGCTGGGCATGCACCATACGTTGGGAGGGGACATATCTGGGACAGCAGACCCAAACTGACCAAAGGTGTATCCCACACCATACAGCATCATGCTCAGCAATAAAACAATAAAACTATGGAGGAAGTCGGCTGGGGGGCGAGGGGAGGCATTGCTCAGGAACTAACTGGGCATCAGTTAATTGGTGATAAGCAATTATTTTTGCTTGCATCACTTCTTTTTCTTGAGGTTTATTTCTGTATTTGTTATTTTCCTTTTCATGACATTTACTATTATTTTCATAATCGTTTTATTTCATTTCATTTCAATTATTAAACTGTTTTATTGCAGCCCATGAGTTTTCTCATTTTTATCCTTCCAATTTTCTCTGTGGCTGAGGGGGAGTGAGCGAGCCACTGTATGGTGTTTAGTTGCCAGCTGCAGTTAAACCACAATATGAAATGTTACGATAATTTCTTCACATGTTGTTCATGTATCTTTTCTTCAGATTTTTCAGTCTTGTAAGTAAAAGCATATTCTCCAATGCATTGTCTGATTGCTTATAGGGGTTTCTGACAGCATCAAAGAACCTTGGCAAGTGAACTGTAGAACATGAGAAGCCTTATGATCAAATGTTGTGGTTACATGTAAGTTAAAAGTGATAGGTTTCTGAATTTTCTCATCGGGGTGTGGGGTTGAATGTTCCATCATATGCAGAGTTGTTCTTGATGGTTGGCTTTCAGCAGGGTAATGTTTTAGCAATTATTTTGTTTGGTCATTTTTGTAGGAGGCTTCTTCTCACATTGTTTTTGAGTAGGATCTGTGCTATGACATTATGTTTGTTTCAGTCAAACTCATGTGCCAAAAGATGTGCAGGCACCGCTGAACAGATTTAGATAAACCAATAGATGAAAGGATTTAAAATAAAAGCTTATCAGATTAGGCTAAATGTCTAAAGACGGGCCAGGCTACCCAAATCTCCACCACGTTGACCTTATAAAAACATTTCTGTTGGAACATTTTACATTGTTTTTTTTTGTCTAAAAAGTTTCCAATTCATAAAGGACATTTTTCTATAAATTAAATAGCTATATTCTAAATTTTCAAGTCTGAAACAATGGGAAATGTTCATGTGGCCCTCAGTCACCAGGTGCTGAGTTTTGACCTGACTAAGGTTGGCCCGTGAGCCAACATCCAGAAAGTCATTTAGATGACTCATTTCTTAGACTCCTGAATTTCAACAGATGTACAAGTGCTGCATCTAAATTGTAGTGATGATCCTATATACCATTCTGGATTATTACTTTTTTCCAAGAGTAGAGTCATTAAAAAAATTAATTACCAGTCTGTTGTTGGCAGCTGCACACTATTACCTCAGCAGTAAGGTTATGGAATCTGATTTGTTTGTACTGTTTGTACAGTATAGGAAGCCTTTCTAAAATCAAGATCCATGTTGTGTACTGCTTCATTTCTGCTGCATCGTTCCAGTGCCATCAAGAACATTCATCAAATATGACCTTCATTTAATTAGTCCATCCAGTTTCCTGTCGGTATTATTTTGTACTATGTATGTATGGGCTCTGCATTAGTCAGCCTAACATACCTGCAGCCTCTGGTATTTGCTGTATCCTGATGTTTTACATTTTTTCTTTTCATGGATTGTCTCTCCATGGTTCTGGTTCCTCATAAACTTTTTATGTCCTTAAAGACTTATGTCCATAAGAGCTGTAGAATGATATCAGAAGTCTTGCTCAAAAGAAAAAAAATCCCAGGTATTTTCAAGCCATGTCATTACTCTCATTCTTCTGCAAAAAGGCAAATACAGTAATGTATTTCACACATAGTTTTTCTTACTAGACAAGAATAACAACAGGTGCAAAATGACACCAACTCCAACTTCTCCTTTCTCACGTAAACAGTGGTTTTGACTTTATGACAAACATGTGTAAGGCATTTGAAATCAGCTTAGGAAAGAAAAAACAAAGACTGTCATTTGGACCAGATGACCTTGAAAGGATCTTTTCAACTTCCCACAGAGTGGCTGAGCTTTCTAATTAATCATTTGACTACCCAAAAAAAGGACCAGAGGGATATTTTTTGTGTGAATTTCTCACAAATGAGGAAATATCAAATGGTGGCAGAGAATGAAAACATGAGTTAGAAAACAAATCATGCTTATTGAAAAATTTCCATTACGACAACTGGGACTATATTTACATTGAAAATGCAAATATATGCCTATACTGATATCAGAAGTCTTACAAGCTTCAAATTCAAAGTACAGCGATAATAACTGTATTATGATATCACATGTCATGGAAAAGAATAGACACATATCACAAAGGATATTTTTGGAGTATAAGTCATGCTAAAAGTACACAGATTTAATTCCTATGTAGACAACTCCAGAGGTATAAAATTAGCTGTTTTCAAGATTTTGACCGCATTAAACATAAACACAGCCTTTCCGCATGACCAGCTTTCTTCGCAAGCCCTGGGAACAGCTCTCTAATGTCACTTCCAGTCCAAACGAAAAAGACATGAATCTTATGTTTGCTTCTCTGTCATCACAGTTTCTTGACCACCTTAGGTCTCTTTTTTCATCAGTGCTCATAACAATTTGGTTTGCTGGAACACACCAAGAAAGGCTACAAGCCAGACTCCCTGCTCCCTCAGTTGGGCAGAATTAGCTGTAAAAAAGTGTGAAATAATCTAAACAGCTGAGAAAACACAACACAGTCTCCCTGGTAAAATCATATTTGGTCTTTAGAAGCAAAGAGTTGTGGCTCGGGAGCAGCTGACTATATACAGTATGTGGCAGAGAAATGCTTTTCCTTACAGAGGCCCCAACTCTGCTATACCTTTAACTCTGACTAGTGGAGTGAACGCACACTCACACTCAGAAAAGCCTGTGGTTTGCTAAAATTGTTTTATTTCAGCAACATTTTAATAGTTACTTTTAAAGTGACAAAAGACATGAACAAATCTGTAGAGAGCCCCAAAGCCCCCTTTCTTGAGTGAGCAGCTATACACCACTACACTAGGAAGCCATGCATGCTTGTGGAGTTTTCTTCTTGACACTGCCCCATTATGTTGAAAATTTGGTATCCTTCTGTGCAGAATTCTTACTTCCAGCAAGAGATGTGGCTTTATTTTTTTTTTCTGACTTCTGTGGACTCTTAGCCATCTGCAGACCCCAGTGAGGAAAATCTGAACCTGTAACCTCTGAATCCTGATACCACAAGTTGACGTTCTCATCTCTTCCAAACATATTTGTAAATAGAATGGACTGTGTGTGTATTTGATAGTCATCATTAGCTCAGGCATACCACATTGGGTTTTAATGTGGCAGTTCAATATCTGCAGAGAAGTTTAACCTTTTAACATTTTCTGGGGAAAACACAGGCCCTATGGATTTTCAGATGTCTAAGAGCTTATTAGGAATTTGTAGTTCTTATCTTTGATCTCCTATTCCTTGAATTACACTTGTTTTCTGCCATAAATGCCAAGTTTTTTTATGTTTAGTGTAATAATATGCAGTTAGTTCCTCTTATTTTAACTGCAGCCAGCACACTGAACTGCTTATCAGTGTAAAAAGGACAGAAATACAGTGATGCATATTTTTTTCCCTATTTAACTGAAACTGATTTGTAAGAGATTTAGAATTACATAATACCAAAGTGACACAAAATGCATTCAACATATAAGCACCTTTCTAATCCTACCCTGGATTGTAATTTTTTTTTCACCAGTGAAAATAAAATGTAATTCTACTGAAATCAGATGAGGAGTTCGTAGGTATGTGGGTTCTCATAAGGCATAAAGAAAGGTGTTATGGCCTCTGGACAACCACAGTTTTAGTATTTAGTATTTGACAAGATACAAGAGTAGGAGTAAGACTAAGAGTAAGACGAAGAGTACGATGAAGAGTAAGTGTAGTTACCTGTCATAATTTCCATAGCCAGGATTAGCTGGTAGAATTTTACACTTATCACAGCAAAACTGAAAGAGAAAGAGAAATCTGGCAGAGCAATGATTTCATCTCCATAAAAATATTTTAAAATATGTTTTATGAGATTTAAAGAGAAATCACAGCAACATTGTGATACGAACAGAAGAAATGCAAGCAACAATTTGAACCAAAATTACCTTCCTGTTTTTCAAGTTTGTCCATGAGACATGAGTCCTGGTCTTATATTAGCATCTCACTGTGTCAGTGCAGACCTTTGAAGGCTATTCAGGGAGGAAAGAAATTACCAGGTAGTTTTCCTGGGAAAGATGTTTTTGATTTCCTTTTCATGGTGATTTCACAGAGAGCATTTGATAAAAGGATGCTGTAAATGTAGGCACATAAGTGGAAGAAAGCAATAGAAATCCTTTTTTCCAGAATTTTTATGTGCTAGAGTTGTGGTTCCAAAGAAAATGAGAGCCTTGTTAAGATGTAGAACAAGAAAACAATTACTGCCTGACCTCTTCTGATTCTCAGGATGAGAAGATGGTAGTAGATCTGGAGTCAGAACAGGGCAGAGGAAAGAACAACTAAACCCAGTGATATACTGAGCAATAACTTTCACTACTCTAAGGTATGAAGAAGTTCAAAAAATATTGGATTCTGTTAATGCTGGGGCTCAGCCACTCTTATTAGTATATAAACAGAAGACAGGGGACTTTTCATGTTCTATCTGAATATTCAAACTTAACAAATCTTCAGAGCCTAATGTTCTGTGAGTCTTGCAGACTAGCAAGGTTACTGATGAATACAGAAGCTAATGAAATTTCAAAAATAAGTTACCTGGTTACTGAAGCAGAGATATGAAAACTAAAGCCTTCACTTTTAGTAGTGATCTTCTCTAGGAGAATCTTTAATTGCTGTGTTGAGCAATTCTGTGATATGGTAATGTCTAACATATGTTGGCTTGTGCAATTAAGGCTTTTTTTCTTGTGTTTCTAGTACCTGGGAAAGTTGACTGAGTCTAAGCAACTGTTTTCTAATTTGACTATATATGACAATATTAATGGTTCAGATGTTTATTTGATATATTTAAATTTGTTTATACTTACTTGGGACATATCCAGGATGCAGTGGAAACATGGCAAGTTTCATTAATTTCAAATTTCCAGCTTATTTCCTCTGTTGATGCTCGGCCTGATGTTAGGAGTAATGTACTGTGTTGTTCTTGGAACCCAGTAATAGCTAATATATCTGATACTTGTGTGCTTCTACTTTATTTTCCTTCACTATTCTCAAATATAAACAGGCTAAGTCTTTCAGAGACTTGAGTTCAAATCCAGCCATGCAATTACACCACTTGCAGTATGTCAAGATTTGTCCCATGTTCTCCTCTGAAGTACTTTGTTTGGATGTTTGGAATCAAGCTGATCTCTGTTTCACATTAACTTGATTAATTAATGTGTAATTGTAGTATAATTGAGCAATAAAGCTTCTATCTCAGAGCAAGTTATACACATGCATTCCATTTCTATAGCTTTTAATTTTCCAATAAGCAATCCTGCAGTCACTGTCATCACTTCATTACAGTATTTTGTGATCTTTTTACGTGTGATGAATAATAATGACAACTGATTTTTTTTTCTCAATTAAATATCAAGTAATGATTTTACAAAAATGTTTTTTCTCCTATTCAGCCAACTCTATAGATGGTCAGGCCATATTAATAAAATTATTTATTTGCAATTTTTCTCATTATTTCATTAATAATTTATCTGGAAATAACTGGTCCAGTTCCTCAGATGCTTTTAATCAGAAATGCTCTATCGGAACCTGGAGAATTTTACAGATTAAAACCAGATGAAAATTTGACCCATCTACTGCCATGGTGGCCTTAGTGTTGAACATAGGCTTTAACATGATATTATTTTGTATAAGCTAAGACTGTTTTACTTTTTACTTTTTATTAACACAAGTACTCTCATAACCTTGGAGATATCCTAACTGTATAGCATACCTCTGGATTGATTTAGTTGGCTAAATCTTGAAAATCTTCTCAACAAGGCACCTGTTGCTTAAGAAAATATACACTTCTAAGAAAACTACAGACAAACTGATTTTTAAAGACAGACATAGGACAATCCCTTCTATATACTGATCATGGCACTCAGTGCCAATCATAAGTACTATACTCTCAGTTTCTGCTCTCCTTTCTGTCAGTACTACTGCAATTGCAAGATTCACAATCAAAATAACTTCATACTGGTCTTCCCATGGCACCACAATGAGGAATACTAGAATTGAGAAAGAACTGTCTTTGTTCCAAAAGTCTTTATTCTACCAGTAATAAATACAGTCACTGAGCAGCAGCTCCTGTGGATAGTAGGTGGATCAACATCTCAGCATGTGCATTAGCTAATGAAGCTGGGTGATAATTTTAGCATGTCATCCAAAAAAGGTCACAGAATTCAGGTTGTGAGTTTTCTGCATGATGCTCTAACTTGTAAGCAGACTAGCAAGAGTAAAGGACATCTGAATTGTGTAGATTTCTGTTATATTGTAAAAGCCTTTCAAACAAAAATGGAAAAGTAAATAGTTTCAGAGGAGTTAAAGGTTATTTTTGACCAAAACTTTTAGAAGGAAAGGTAATGTTCTCCCTCGTTAAATTGCAAGAAATGTTCTTGCCTGTGCCTTCTATCAGAAACAACAATGGTGAAACCAAATTAAACTACAGCATGAAGAACCATTACAGCATTTGTAAGGCCTCATTTTCAATTCAGCAGAAAGGACAATATTCCTGCAAGGAACTGCTGAAAATGGCAGAATGTATTTATAAACGTGCTTCCTCAGTTTATTCAGGAATTTGGGAACTAGTTTGTGGGGCTCTATGTGTGAGCAGAGGGAGGAGGGAAGAGTGGGGTTCCACAGAACTGGGCACCAGAAAACAGGTTTCTTTTCAGAGATAATTGTTACCCAAGGTACCAAAGGTACTCAAATTCCACATTCTTTCCCATAACAGAAGCCTAGCACAAAATACCAGTACCATCCAATTCTTTCTGTTTGAGAGTGATCTAGTAAATATTGAATTTTTTTTTATATGGCTGATCAAAAGAAAAAATGTCTGGATGAAGACGTAAATACAAATTCCCCAAAGGATGCTCCTGTATTATTAGAAAAATTGTTTATCTTCTTCTAATTATTCATGCTGCTATGGTAATTCACTGAATTTTCTGAAATGACATCTAATTTAGTAGTAAAATTATTAACATTGGTAATGTTGGCTAATGCCAATGTTTTTGTTGTTATTATTGTTCTGTATTTGGAAATTGATTAGGCAATTCTTTTTGGCAGATATTATTTACTACACCATCCAGAAAGATCTGCTTCAACAGAGTGGGTAGCAGATTTTCATTGCCAGACATGGAATTTCATAATTGGCTGTAAAGAATACTTCAGGTGTTTAGTTGTTTTTGCTAATCCTCATTTATTACTTTCCCATGGGAAAAAGAACATACTAGTCTAGGTTTGGTTGTGTGTAACCCTTTATTTTTGGGCTGAAGGTATTTGACACAATGCAACAGTGAAAGTAGGAGTAAGAGTAAGTGAATTCAAACGTATTTGAATATCATTTCAGTTTCTTATGCTAAATTATAATTTAGCTAGTTTGGAACTATTGTTTCTTTGAAGTTCATATTTTGTGTCTGTGTTTGACCACATATAATATATAATATGTCATATGTTTGGAATTATATACATAATTTATAATGTTCCATATAATTTATAATATTCCATATAATTTATAATATTCCTGATTTAGCATTTATGCCTCATATTCTGAGTGCCTATTTTCAGTCATACAGACTTTTTCATAAATTCAGTTCTATGCTACTTCTGAATTTTAATTGCTTTTTTAGCGGATAAGTGGATTTCTTTCTTTATGATAAGACAGAATAGCTAAAGGACTTGGTGATTACCAATGTGACAGTTTACCATTAATTTCAGGTACAACTCAGTTTAGTAATTTGTAAAGAGATTACTGACATTTCTGATGTATATTACTTAGGGCTCATAAATTTAATGGTGAATTATGTTGATACCTCAATCATAACTCCTACTTCATATTGGGTGACAGAAGGAATTGAATAACCAGTTTTATTGGATCGGTAAATGTTTTCTTTTTTTCTCGTCAAGAAAAGGGGATGTTTCTTTTCTCCACTCTTAGAATCTTTAAGGACAATTTTGTTTTAGTAAAAGAATGGTCCATCCCAATACTCAGAAAAATTATTATACAAGCCAGGACATCAGCTTGGGTAAACAGGAAGTTAACAACAAGGAATTGAGGACAGGCTACAAACAAGAAATAGAAAAACTCTGTCTAGGCAGGGATGGTGTTAGGAAAGCCAAAGCACTTCGTCGTTTGAAAATGGCAAGTGTTGTCATGGGAAACAAGAACTTCTACCACTGTATTACAGTAAAAGGTGAACAAGAAAAATGTGAGGCCATTGCTGAATAAGTGTCAGCAGATGAAGATAAGGTGATGCTTTCCGAGCCTTAGTGTTCAGGGGATATATCTGTAAAGAAGCAAAAGGGGAATGTTGCATCCATCTTCAAAAGAGGCAGGAAAATGGAGAACTACTCACTTTAGGAAAAATCCCAAAGCCTATCCCCCACAAAAACATTTATAAGCACACAAAGGGTTGGTTGATTGGTGGTTAGTCAGCATGGATTGATCAGGAGTAAAACTGATTGCTTCCTATGATGAAAACACCTGTGGATCTGTTGGTCTGTGGGTGAAAGGGAGCAGTGGATATTACTTCCTCTGATTTTAGCAAGGTTTGTAACATGTTACCTCACACTATCCTTGTGCCCAAGTTAGTATGCTACAGGCTAGATGGGGTATATTAGATGGGTGAGATGTCAGGTTCAGATGGTATTGGGTAGTGGTTCAGATTCTGCCTGGATGCTGGTCACAAATGTAGTATCATGAGATTCTGCCCCAGGACCTGTTCTGTTTAACATAGTTTTTCATGGCTTGGAGGAGGCAGTAGAGTGCACTCTTCATTCAGCACTTCTGAAATACACATTAAGATACAGTCCAAATACACATCACACTGCATCTGGAAAACTCCACACAGTTTTAGGCCCCTTCAAGTGAGTTCAGCAGAGGTCAGAGAATCACACAGAATCACAGAATGTCAGGGATTGGAAGGGACCTCAAAAGATCATCTAGTCCAATCCCCCTGCCGGAGCAGGATCACCTAGATGAGGTTACACAGGAACATGTCCAGACGGGTTTTGAATATCTCCAGAGAAGGAGACTCCACAACCTCCCTGGGCAGCCCGTTCCAGTGTCCTGTTACCCTCACTGAGAAGAAGTTTCTTCTCATATTTAAGTAGAACCTCCTGTGTTCCAGTTTGTACCCGTTACCCCTTGTCTTATCATTGTTTGTCACTGAGAAGAGCCTGGCTCCATCTTCGTGACACTCCCCCTTTATATATTTATAAACATTAATGAGGTCTCCCCTTAGACTCCTCTTCTGCAAGCTAAAGAGACCCAGCTCCCTCAGCCTTTCCTCATAAGGGAGATACTCCACTCCCTTAATCATCTTTGTAGCCCTA